>NJDC01006935.1:25401-36801 GCA_002245475.1 Calephelis virginiensis | reverse complement strand
TCATCTCATTCTTTTGTCGATTTACTGAAGTTTCACTTCTATCGTGTGTGAATCGCACACACACACCTTTTTTTTATTAGAAAATTGAAAATACTCTTGATTTTCTTTTGCCCGACCCAAGTATCGAACCCGGACCTCAAGAAGTAAAGTTCGACACCGGACCGCTGGACCACAGAGAAGGTAAAAAAAATGTGATATGTAATAATTACCAACATAGGTACATAATATCGAGAATTTTAACTTAAGCACGATCTGATTTGAGGCACCCATATAGGCACCATAGATGTTACAGGTGCGTCATTGCCCTGTGGGCGGGATGTTGGGCCTATTGTGCTAGTCTACCGGCTACCCTACCCTCCGGACCGGAACATAACAGAGTAATTATGGCAACAGGAATAGGTAAGGCTGTGAATACTTACCCGGGCAACTTGCAGCATAGCACTCTACTGGTGATCTTGATGGTAATCACCTTTATTCTTACGAGCTGCCTGACAGACAGGGAGTATGTTCTGCTCAGAAGACCCGGACCATCACGGAACTTCAAACAATCGTAAGGGACTATTTACTAAGATCACCCTCAACGAGCGTAATGAATACTATTTAATCTTGTTAAAAAATAATATTTTTCGGAATGAACGTAGCGAAATTTGGACTTTGCTTATATTATGTGTAGCAGATAAAGGATAAACATTTAAATGATATGATGCCCGAAAATCATCAGTACTTTCATGACTACTATACTCGCTAGTCTCGATATATATTATTCGTACGATAACTTTGCACATCACTACTGATAACTAAGAGAGCAAAATTTTCAGACCATTTCATTAAGGGGCCATGTATGCTAAAATACGTCAGCAATATACTGTTTTTTTCATACAAAGCAATTATGGATCTTGGCGACAAAATCACACAATATTAACATTAATATGCTTTATAAGACTAGTGTTTCCAAAACACGATTCATTTCACTTTGCTCGATTGAAAAAAATCAAAAAGTTAATCCTTTTTTAAAAGCAAAATCCTACTGTCTACTTCAATTATGAAAACATCGACACCAGATTTAACATAAACTTACTTATCTAAGTATTATACCTAAAAGATAACTGTTTCAGTTTTTAATTTATTTTTTCAAATTACTTTTATAGTGTCAAAAATAGTGATTTGGCGCTTGAGACATTTACTTTAGAGCGCAATATTTCATAGTTATCATGGAACGGGGGAGTGCGCTGATTGGCTCTTCTGGCTGACTAAGTATGGGGCCTTAAAGAATTCAATACACAAATCACCGAACGGAGTCCGTAACAACTCATGGTAAAGGCCCTAGTGTAACATGGAGCCCGTATCTTTGACAGATTATTCTACAACATATAAATTACGACAAGGTATTACATTAGACAGTAATTGACCTCTCGGTAATTGTTATTACTTATTACCAAGAGGCATAACATCGAGAATTTCCACCCATGTATGTTTTCAGCATTGGGCACTCCCATGTTGCCGGTAATAGTGTAGTGTTAACAAACATGGCCAACACAAACAACTGTTAGGAGTGTTTATTTCCAACGATCACTCCTATTGGCCGCACGTGGAACTTGTTTTGTTGTAGAAACTATTCAACCTTGTTCACGAGTTTGCTTTTTCGGAATAAAGATGGCGTCATAAGGGAGTTGTAAAATGTCCTAACTTCATCGTCTCTGTGATCTAGTGGTGGGGGTTGGACTTGACTTCAGGAGGTCTAGTTCAAAACAGCGTTGCCCGGGATTTGATATATGCGCGGTTTACGATGATAGACTTGCCACCTATCACTTTGTGAGACTCAGCTAGGGTTGCCAACCATACTTTATAATAACGTATCCTACTTTATTTTTGGTAATTATACTTTATACTTTTTCATACAAATAAAGTATGCAAAAATACTTTATTTTCAATCTTTACTACGATGCTTAAAATAAAATACACATTATGAAAAGTACAGTTTAAAAATGGCAATATATACCTTATTAACAATGCATCTGATAACTAAACAAATATAAAAAAAGTATTTCTTACCGACTCTTCATTTTTCTAGAGTTTTTTTAGTAATGAATCAAAAGTGGCGGGAAGAGAAAAAAAGCATAATTTATTTATTAATAAATTAATTGAAAATGAAATGTTTTTTTTATTTAAATTAAAATTATGTTGATTATCAATCAAGCTTTGCAACATTTAAAGATAACAAAAAAATGTAAGCATGTGCTAAAAGCACACAAAAGTACGTAACAACATATTATTTGAAAAATACTTTTTTTCTTCGTAATACTTTATTTTTTCCTATCCAAACCAATTTATACGTTTTTTTGGTCAGTGTCTTCGGCTAGTCATGGGTGCCCTGGTTTTGCCTCTGCCTCCCTCTTCGATGATATGGACGTGTTATAATGGATAATACATGTTTGGAGTTTATTTTGCTAAAATTAGCATGCAAAGTGCAAACACACATAAGGTATAATGAATAATAGATTTTTTAACAATTGCAATACAAATATACAATTTAAAATAAAATTAAAAATAATTATAATTTCATATCCAGAAAATACAATACCACCGTACATTACAATTATTATCCCCGTTACGTTAGCGTCATTGTCACGCTGTAGGGTTATATAGACAATATAACATTTATAACATAACTAGCTTCCGCCCGCAACTTTATCCGCGCAGAATATAGCCTATAGCCTTCCTCGTTAAATGGGCTATCTAACAATAAGATAATTTTTGAAATCGGACCAGTAATTCCTGAGATTAGCGCGTTCAAACAAATTCTTCAGCTTTATAATATTAGTATAGATATTAATTGTAACTTGAAGGTGCATCGTTGTCTTGTGGTCGAGGTGTTTGTTTAGATCAATTATTGTGCAAGTGTGCGGACTACCCTCCTCTTCGGACAGGAAGATGACATTGTCATTATGGCGGCAGGAATATATATGGTGGAGGATCATTACACTCACAGCGCGGCGCTCTACCACCAGTGGTCTTGTTGATATATATATATATATATATGCGCTTCGGCTATATTCGTCAAGCTTCGGAAATCCGAATATATTTTAAAGATATAGAGTTGTTTTACACATAATTAATCATTTCGCTTAAATTTAGATTAGGTCCGCCAATTTAAAAATAAAAGTATAAAGTATAAAAAAGTAAAAAGTGTAAAGCCGAAGCGCATAATTTAAAAAGTAGTACTGTATGTATATGCACACAGCCACGTCAAACTTATAATACCACTCTTTTACCGTCAAAGGGTTCAAAAACTAGCCTAGTCCTTCGTCAAATTAAAAAACCCGACTGATATAATATTTGAGATGCGACTGGAGATACTCGTACATTTTTTGGGACAAAAAGTAGTCTAGCCCCGCCAAAAGTAAAAGGGACCCGAATGACAAATAGGAGATGCGCCATACAAACACACATACATTTTTCAAACTTTTCGACAATAATAGTTCCTTCCATTCCACAGTCACGAACTCCGACCACCTAACTCGCAGTAACGACACGAAATAAAGACAAACATCGTCAAAGTGAATAATACAGCAGAGAACATAAAATAAATGTTTTATTGAAACAAAAAAAAAAACCACCCCGTACACATTTTATCCTCGTTTTTATTGGTAGACCGCCGAATACTATCTGCGTCGTAACTCGTAAAACATCCTGTTTTCATATACTGAACATAAACATTTTAGTTGCCGTAAAGTGGGACAAAACACGATAGTGTGGTTATTCGGTTATGACATTTTTAACCATCTTCAATAAAGAGGGTGGAAATAGTATTCTTGATACATAATATATTATCAGTTTCTTACCTTCAAATATAATCCATACATATAAATGAGAAATTGCGAATGCATTGGTGACAACCCTAACACGGTTTGTTTAACAAATATTTTTTTCCGAATTTGGCTCGAGTATCATAGATACACACTTAATATTATAATTGCTAAAATATGTCTGTCTGTTACGACCTCACAATTAAACCGATAGACCGATTTTGGAGAAACTTGAAATGCGTAGAGACAAAGACTCGAGTTCAAATATAGGCTATCACAGTGAAAGCATACGTAGGTGTTCCCGTAGTCCCAATATTTAGCAAAAGGTAAAACTGTCAGGTCGGTGCGAGTCGGATATAACCTTAGTGTTATAAAAAAATATCCATAATGAATGTGGAGGAGGCTGGGCTGGTCTGCAAGGACCGTGAACCTGGGAACTTGATAGTCTCTGCTTTTTTCTGGCTACCCAGCAAGGGACTTGACGTGAAGATATGTATTTGAGGCATCCATAATGGATATCCTAATGTTAAAAAAGTAGAACTACGACGAACAATTACTTTGTAAAACTGTAATACGATATAAAGCTAAAAATACTCCAGCACTAGTGCCCAGGTAAGCTGGGAATTTAACGGTTTATTTTCTAACTGATATATTGCCAATTGGGTTGACAATTTATTTACGTTAGGGTTCCGGTTATGCAGGTGGACCCCACCTGCATAACATTAGGGAATTATTTTATAAGACGGTAATGCATTAAAGCTAAGAATTCTCCAGCAGCAGTTCATAAATAAAGGCTGCCACCAGAATTAATCTGTCATGTTTCAGTCTGGAGGGTAAGGTAGCCTCTCACAATAGGCCTTCCATCCCAGCCTCAGGATAGTGACGCACCTGAAACATCTATGATGTCTATAGGCCACGGTTATCTCTTAGCTGTTTGCTGACCTCTCGCACAAAAAGAAGATGGAAATCTTGAGCCTGATTTTCCAGGCCAATGATACTCCACCAATGCGGCTAGTTAATTTAGGTATAACTTTATCTCAGGTAAACCACGATAAAATTTTATTTTACAAACCGGTAGTCCTTATAATATTATAAATGCGAAAGTTTGTATGTTTGATACTCCTTCACGCAGAAACTGCTGAACCGATTTTCATGAAATTTAGCACACACATAGAGGGTTTATCACATAGGATAGTTTTTATTCCGAAAATGTTCCTGTGGAACCATTAACCACGGGGGCAACAGCTAGTAGGCTATAAAGCTAAAAATATTTCAAAACAAGTTCTCAGGTTAGCTAAGAATCTCAGTTTATTTTCCAGGCTGTTGGCATGCTGCCAATTGGGCTGGCAATATATTTGTACCCGCCGAGTATACTACTCACAGTAAAATCTTGTATTATCATTTTGTTTATGTTCAAGACAAGGCCCTCCTACTGTACATAGACACAAGTTGGTAAAAATTATGTCCACGATCTCCTTATATATTATTTTTTATTTAATTCTTTATTGTAAACAATTTATGACATAAAACATGGACAGTGATAAAAGGAAATGCACAAAAGGTGGGCCTATCTCTAGGTCTACAGATTTCTTCCAACCAATCCTTAAAAATTTTAATCTGTGATGAAACAGCCGAAGCCATCATGCACAATAAATAAATAATCTAAACGTAATAATAATATACTTTTCTTGTATTAAAATGTGATCGTTTTCACACCCAACCTGCTGGATCGATTGTTATAAATTTCAGCATACATAAAAATAGATCTCGAAAAAAGTATTTTCTCTGATGTTTTAAGAATTCCCACAGGGGCACTAACTAACTCTAATAAGTTTAGAAACAACTTAAACCCAAACATGTTAACTAAGCATTGCCAATCGAAGTATGTTTATCGACTTAAAGTATATAAAATTTCCTCCGTGTCGGCCCGGGTTGCCCTCGTAGTGGTACTAGCCTCTGTGTAAAATAGACCATCTGCCATCTGCCTGGTAGCTCGTATAAGGCGAGTAAAGCTAAACGGGTCATTGCCAACAAGGCCACTGTTAGTAGAGTGCTGAGCAGCAACTTGCCCGGGTAGGGATTCACCGTATTACCTATTCCTGTTGCCATAACGACCGTCATGTTGCGCTCTGAAGAATAGCAGGTAAAGTTACATTATTGGCCTACCCCAGCTACAGCCCGTGCACCTACAGCATCTATGGCGTCTATAGGCTGCGATTATCTCTTACCACTCAGCAAGCCGTTTGTTCGATGTCATTGCCACGAAAATAAAAAAGATTTTCGACAGGGTATTAAACTAAGCCTGAAATGATGATGACGAGTGTCAACACAAAAAAATGAGCAGTCACAGACGACAGCGACATTTCAATTTATAATCAAATTTAAGAAAACAAACTGGCAATATACAATCATTACGAACTCATTCATACAGTGTTCGCAACGTAATTTACGGGATGTAAGGGCCGAATCAGCGCTGCCAACACACAGAATATTAATAAGGGTACGAGCTAATCAGTGTTTCGTGTTATTGAGCGATTGTTTTCGAATTTGCACAAGCACTACGTGAATACTAAGTGATATTGTTCAAAGGCAACCGACCGCATGAAATCATCGTGAACTTGAAACTATCATGTTCTGCGAAAACGGGTAGGCTACGTTCACACTTCATTTTATGGCAAAAGACACCGACAACAACAAGCAAAAACAAACACGCGGCTCCCCTGATGGTAAGTGATAACCGCAGCATATAGACACTACAGGTGTTATAGGTGCGTCGCTGTTCTGTCAGGCCAATTGTGCAAGTCCTCCTCCGGCTACTCTGCCCTCAGGACCGGACAATGATATTATCATAATGACTGCAGGAATAGGTGGAAATTTGGAATGTGGAAAATTGGAAATTGCTGCATTGCGCTATACCACCAGTTATGTAGTTGGTAATAACCCGTTTGGCTTTGCTCACCTCCTGCGAGCTGCCAGGCAGGACGGCAAACGGTTTATCCCACAGAGGACCCGGACTTACAAAGAGATAAAAATCATAAAAAGTCAATAAATTGATAAAAACACTGTGTCCAGTCTGAAAAGGATATAAGAAAGGATAAGGATATTTGTCCTGAATGAATGCCTAGTGGTTCAGCGGGGGGGCTTTCAATCCGCGGTTTAGATACATTCAAGCGGAGTACCTCTACTCTACTACTCTGTGGTCTAGCGGTTCAGTTGTTGGACTTGGCTGCACTAGGTCCGGGTTCGAATCCAAGGTCGGGCTACAAAAAGAAAATTGGGTTTTTCCAATTTTCTAATAAAAAAATAATGTTGCTCGCGATAAGATATGTGCCCGGTTGGCGATAGGCTTGCCACCTATAACATTGTGGGACTTAGTATCTTCGGCTAGTCGTGGGTGCCCTGGTTGTGCCTCTGTCTATCTCTTTGGGGATATGGGCGTGAAGATACTTTTTTTTACCTCTAGGAGAGTCTTAGGTTGGAGTGGACACTCGCAGTAGGCAGTCGGCTGTTGACAGATGTGCTAATCGCGTTGCGCGTATTTATCGTGTATTTCTTAATACTAGAAAAAATTCTGATAAGATCCCACCCTAAGCCGAGGTACGGTCTCACAGGAGACACCCTTAGGGAGGGGGGTCCCAGGCCCCACCCAAAATTACATCTTTGGCTGAGCACTCTGCTCGCCCACTAGCCCGGTGACGTTGTTAAAGTCAATAGATGTACACAACAGTAGTCATTTCGAAAAAAAAAATGATTGATTATCATTAAATACCCTAAAAATTATTAAGAAACAATAATTAATAAAATTATTTGACATGGAATGTTAAAACGAGTTGTGCCAAACATATTTGCTGTCACGTCGTGTTTATTATTTTAGCGACGCTCAGTGCTTTAAGCGGCAGAACTCACGGAGCGATTTTTAATCGCGCCCGCAGCGGTCGCGGTTCTGCGATTTATTTCAAAACTCACGAGACGGGTAATTTTTGCGGTCTAGCAGCCGCCGCGGTTGAAATTATCGCCCACAAACTTGGCGGTTGATTATCGCGCGGCCGGCGGTTGCGGTTAAATAATCAGTACAAATAGTATAAAATTGTCGCCCGCCAAGCGACCAGAGAGCACGCGGTCTCAACCCGCAGAGGCGGCGGTAAGAGATCGCCGCCCGCACGGTTAACGGGCAGACGACCGCTCGCGAAAACCGCAAACGACCGCAAGCGCTGCGGGTGAAAATCGCGTCGTGAAATGTGATCTTACTTTTTATACATAAATCGACATTCTACGGAATTTGCGGGCCCGCACCCGCCGCGGTCGCGGGTAAAAACCGCGCCGTGAGTTCTTAGTCTTAGGTTTCAATTTTAATTGACATGCGTGATTTTTTAAGTAAGTCGGGTATATTAGTATTACTATTACTACTACTAGTATTGTTATTTATTCTGTAAATTGAAAAAAAAATATTTGATTAAACTATTTCACTAATGCAATAAGGCAGATGATGTCAAGTCCAAAGACAATAATAAATACCTCAGTTTGGTACTACCGCTTCAGAATCAATGCTTTCCATACCTCATCCTCCACTACCTAGGCTGAGTGATGGTACTACTGAAATTCATAAGCAACTAGCTGTTTCCACGCGACTACCTCGCAAAGATAAGTTTTCATACAAACTTTCACGCGGGATTTTGATTCTTCGCGTGTTAATGTTTACCAAAAAAAGCCTATGTTTGAACTCGGATCTTAAAATACATGCATATCAAATTTCATCAAAATCGGTCCTACGGTTAAGCCGTGACAGCGTATCAAACAGACTTTCGTATTTATAACATTAAGTATGGATTTTAATTTGTACATTATTCCTCTAGCAAGTGATGTACTAAAACACGAGACATTCAACGTAACTACGACTAGTCGATATTTACGTTCGTGCTGGATAAAGCTTTTGCACAAAGATTACAAATGCATTACACGAGTCAAGTCGAAATTAGGGTTATCTCCCCAACCCAGTAGCCAATAAGGGCTGAAACTACCCGCGAATAACACAATTGCACTGCCGCACTGAATTACAAGTGCTTTAGGGTTAAGGACACGGAAGCAACACTGGGGGAGCGTTTCCATTGTTACATCACGATTTGACGTCAAGAAAAGAAATACAAGTATATTATCATTACTTAATCCTTGTCACTGTTTTTACTCGTAGCATATAACATACACATATATTTTTATGTTAAATAATATAAAGTATTATATTATAAAGTTGTTTTTAATTAGTTAATTACAGTGTGTTCTTATCACTATCTTAGATTAGCTTTAAGATATATATTTCAAAGACAAGCTCGCCTATTATACAGTTTTTTTTGAAATTTTGCTTATTGTCATTATTGTTTTATTGTATTGTATAATAAATTTTAATTAACAAATAAATAAAGCTGAAACTTATTTTTGTAACAAATTTTAACAAAATATTTCGTTGTGCCAATATGTTACGGAACTCAAATATTTCAACAAAATGAAATAAAGCTAATAGTTTCAAAAAAATAATTTAATGGTTTGATGTTTAGGCACCAAAAGCGCGGTCCTAGTCCGATTGGTAAGTAGCACAATAAATACTTGCCGATTGGATTTGGAGAATTCATTATACGTACACATGTGTAGGTGTAATTATTACTGCGAAATTATCTTATAAACTAAGTTGCAATTGTTTTCGAAGTAAAAGAAAGTTAGTCTAAATTGTTAAAGGTTTCCAGTTGATTTGTTATCGATCCTATTGGAACAAACCGACTAAAAACTCAGAGTAGATGAACATTTACTAAAATTAAAGCCGGTCGCTTTATGCTATTTAAGCAAATATTTGTTATTTTTTCGGTAGTTCTATGAAAGAACGAATACACTTTAATGTGCAATTATAATATTAGACAAGACACTAGTGGTTAATTCTGCTGATCACTAACTAAACTTATTTAAGGAGTAAGTTATATTTTCCCAATACAATAAAATCAAAAGAGATGCACCATTTTCGACATATCAAATTAACCAGGACATAATAACTTGTTAAGTATAGAATAAATCTATAGAAATATTATGTACAAATTAATCTGACAGCACTAAAAGGGTTTTGTTTCTTTCTACTATAAATAAATATAAATATCCCCTGGACAAGTCACACCAATTGAATGTAACGCCATAGTAAGCAAATTATATGCTTGTGTTTTGGGTGTTAGTCAACGATACTAATACATAAAAATACTTAAATAGATACCAGAATAAATTGAATAAACACCCAGACCCAGAAATGCAGACATCCTAAATGTTCATAACACAAATGCCTGCCCCCGTCGGGAATCGTACCCGAGCCTTGCGGTCGGTCGATGTAGTTAGGCGTGTACGCTAGCCACTCGACCAACGAGGCGGTCTACTACTTCTATCAAAAGAAGATAGCGATATCTCGAAAAATATTTTCATAAATGTTTTATAGAATTACCGCCAATATTATCCCCGAAGAGATTGGCAGAGGCACAACCAAGGCGCCCACAATTAGTCGAAGACACTAAGTCGCACTATGAGAAAAGTGACATGCCCATCACCAATTGGGCACATGTCCAATCACGCGAAACGTTATTTTTAATAGAAAATTGAAAAAATATACTTAATTTCTATTTTTATTTTATTGACCGACGCAGGAATTGAACCCGGGACCTCAAGAAGTCAAGTTCGACGCAGGACCGATAAGACAGACATCAGAGTCGACATAGATTGTTTACTTGAATAGTGTAACCTAAGGAAATAAGAATGATCGTGCCGCATGTAGCAATGCGAATGCACCTAAAGGCGTGTTGGCTATCGATCGTACCGGGACAAACAGATTAAATACTCGTAAGGTGCACGGAAACATACCAAGAAAACGGGACCTTACCCTGCGTTCAAACGTGCGATTGGTGGGACACGTTTCATCTGTTTGTATTTTTCTTAGTAGATATTAAGGCAAGGATATTCAAGCGGTATTGGCAGTATGCGCTACGTCGACCACCGCGCGGCGATTTTGTTAGAGTATTACACAATGTGGTATTAAAGAAAATAAAAAAAAAACATGTTTAAAAATGTAGCCATTGAATTTCCTTTATAACGTCGTTATCAATTTTACTGTATTTTTGTGCCTTTAAGTTTAATGAATTTCAAAAACAAATCTCAAAATTATTATTATCATTTTTTATAATCGAGTAAAGTTACAAGTATCATGTTTTGAAATGTTTAACGATAAACGTTCTAAATCGATTACAATACATGTTTTTTTCAAAACAAATCAAAGCATATCTGATTGTTTAAAATTGCATAAGAAAGTAGGTAACTTCGAAAACTACTAAACTAGTCCTAAGTTTCACTGATGTATTTTAGTATTAAGGAGTACGGGGGTCAAAGAATCCCGAGGATCACTGCGACCTTGACAGATCTATTGTGACCATTCACTTTGATTAAAGACAAACCTGGCCATGATGATGATTACTGACTATCAACTTGTTTCGCTCAGGACATTCAGCACATTCATCAGTAATAGGGCAAATTCAATACCAAAATGGCGGTCGCTTACCTGTAACAAAAAAAAAACAAT
>NJDC01006935.1:13529-25378 GCA_002245475.1 Calephelis virginiensis | reverse complement strand
TACAAATCACACGAGCAGTTAAATAATAATTAATTACGGATAAGCACATACTCCTAATCTCATAGAAAATTCATAGAGCTCGGGTTCGATTCCAGACAAGAGCAGCCGTTTTGTATATCATTACACAATTGTAGGGTCACAAAAAACGATTTGTTTTTTTTATGTGATACTAGCTGTGCCCACAACTTTGTTCGCGAAGAATTTAACAAAAACTTATTTATTATATTTAGTTATTTTAAATAAAAGAAGCCACCTGCCAGTAAAAATCTTATCGATCGATCTAGCCGTTTCAGAGATTAACAGGAACAAAAATACAGAGACACAAAAATTGTAAAATATGTTACCTATACATTAATATGTATAAAGTATAAAGCGGTTATTTAATTAATATACTAACACACTCATACAAATAGTCACAGAACAGAGATAAAACGCGGTAAACTTTGCATTGTGAATAAATATCCCTGGACAAATTACACAAATCGCATCTGACCCTAATAAAAGCAAATTATTTGATTGTATTAATAACCAACGATACTAATACATAACTTAAATGTCAGGATACATTTAATAAACACACTCAGACCCAGAAATGCAGACATCTAGATGTCTGCCCCGCCGGGAATCGAACCTGAGCCTTGGGGTTGATCGGCGGTGCTAGGCGTGTTCGCAAACCCCTCAACCAACGAGACGGCAAAAATGATAATTAAATACAACACTACTTATTGAGCATAACCATAAAATACCCACTACCATTGAAAATATAACTATGTAGGTGCATAATTCTGGTTCTAGGGGGATACATTTAGACAAACTTTTAAAATAAGAACCACATCCAAAAAGACTTAAATGTAGAACAGCTTCCGTCAGCAAGGCTCAGGCCCCAACCCTGTCTGATCTCTGAAGACTGTCTGAAGTGAAACTTTTCATTTCTTAAAATAATGTAAAAATATTTAACCTCATCTTTTTAAAATGTAATTATATATTATCGCAACGAAATATCAATGCCACATATTCTACTGACTTCATGAATATGTATGTCTGTTCAGACGTTGTGTAATCAACGAACGGAGAACTGATATATTCCGAAATAATTATAATATCCATATCGTCGGCTAATTGCAAGAACTCATCAACTGCAAAAAATCACTAAATACGTATTTTAATGAGTGGATTCGTTTTGACATATTCGACAATGCAAAAACTCACTAACTTCTAACTTATTTACTTCAGGCGTTACGCAACTTGCTATGAAATTCATAACTGCTACTTTGGCAGTCAGGCATTTACTGTTGAAATGTTGAAATTACCGTTTCTTTAATAATAATGAATATGTCACATAATGACTTTTTTCTATAAGACGACGACATTGAGATTAATTTTAATAATGATGTCTCTTACAATTAAAAAAAGACAGTCCCGCTGCCAGAAGTTTTCTTTTAATGGCTACTATTAGGCTAACCTCGCGGATTTTACAACTTCACCAGATTTTTAACTGGCGGACTATTTAGGCTAAGGTGTAAATTTTGTGAGGTTAGGGTTTGTAGAGTTGCAAGCTCGACACTACATGACTTTTTGGCTGTATGTAGCAAGTCAATTTGTCGCGCTAAGTACATACAAGTTTTTGTGTGATAATTATTAAGATTCTTCGGAATTATTCTTAATTTAAAACTTATTCTCGAAGTTATACTTCTTGTGGCGCGATTGGAAAAATGATGAGATAGAATTTTTAAAATGCAAGCGCACACCGACAGATAAAAGCAACAGTTTAAAGTAAGTTGATAAAAAGATAAATGCAACAGCCTGAAGTTAGTTGCTAAACTTTTTTTATATTTTTTTAAAAAGTGCTACGAACGTAATTATTTGTTATCTTTGGATTCTTACGCTAAAGAAGTATAACTTCTTACGTGCGAACATAGTACATTATTTTTTTCATATTATCAGTTGAATGAGAAAAGAATTCAATTTATTTTATGGGTGGTAATAATACACAACGCCTATATAAATAACTAGCTGCTCCGGCGAACTTCGTTCCACCCGTTCAGCTTGTATGAGAAAAATTAAAATGTTAATTATCCTAGTTTCCTCACATTCGAATTAGATAAAAAGTATGCTATGTCCGTCTTCTATTTTAGTTTTTGAATTATAAATAGTGGAACTAAAACAACTTTCTTTACATAAAAACTTCTTTTTAGTTTCTTACTTTCTACTTCTTTTTATTTATATACTAGCTGTTCCTGCGAACTTCGTTCCGCCCCTTCAGTTTGTATGAGAAAAAATAAAATGTTGTTTTTCCCAGTTTCCTCAAAATCGAACAAGATAAAATCCTATGTGATTCTCCTGGTTTTAAGCTACCTCCCCGCAAATTTTCAGCCAAATTGGTTCAGCCGTTCCTGACTTATAAATAGTGTAATAAACACCACTTTCTTTTACATAATATATTATGATAAAACTTCTTTTTAGATAAAAACGTTAACGTTTCGTAAATATGAATATGGGATTTTACGTGAGTTGGCCTGGAGGTAGGTAACCTTAGAGGTTTTATGGGCTAAAATTTCACAGTGAAATACCAGTGACATTTGTACAGGCTTCATAAATATGTATGTCTGTTTATTCGGTGCTCATCCAGCGAACGGAGAACTGATACAACCCGCAATTATCATTTCCATAATAACATCAATTTCGATGATATTTTTGGCTTTCAAAATAAACATCTGAACCAGTAATCGAATACATGGACAGAATTTATTCTTTTAGTCTTCGTCGACATTTAGTGAAGTTCAATAGTGACAACACTTGTTCTTTTCCACATTACATTTACTGTTATTCTTATTGAATAAATGTTAAATATGAATTAAAAATCAATTCGAATAATAGGAATATTTAGACGTAGTAAAACTGCTGAATTTATTTAATACTAGTTGACCCCGCAGACGGTGTTCTGCTATTTTTTTTGCTGTAATTCACCCTCATCACTTCAATATGCCCACAAAATTTCATGAGAATCGGTCAAGCCGTTTCGGAGGAGCACGGTAACTAGCATTGTGACACAGGAATTCTATATACAACATTTGTAGCCGACTTAAATAAAGAGATTATTTATTACATATTATATTATGTATCGTTTGTTATATATTATGTAAAATTTATTATATATTGATAATTATTGACATCCAACATATGTTAATAATTATTACACACAGCAGCAGCAGTCGAATTTATACAAACAAAATTTATTATTTTCGTCTTTGGTGTTTAGGTGAATTCCATAGCGTACACGCGTTTTTTACATCTTGCGACTAAAATATGTGTAGTAATATTGTTTTATAAATAAAAAATAATATTATTTAAAAAACAAAGTATCATATCCCCCAAGAGGTAGGAAAATGCACAACCAGGGCACCCACGATCAGCCGAAGACACTAAGTCCAACAATGTGTTAGATGGCAAGCCTATCGCCAACCGGGCATATAGACAATCCCGAGCAACATTTTTTATTAGAAAATTGGAAAAACCACGTTTTCTTTTTGTTGCCCGACCAGGGAATAGAACCCGGGACCTCATAAAGTCAAGCCCAACAACTGGACCGCTAGACCTCAGAGGCGATCATTACAATGATATTTAAAAAAACTAATTAGAACAATTTGAATCTTTATAAAACCGCAGAATTACTAATTAAGAAAAAAATCCGCCTTAAAAATAAAGTCTGTTTGAACCTGTAACCTTACGCCTCAAGCCGACAAATGCTCTAACCATTTGAGGTACTGAGGACTCAAGTCCCGTGGCGAAATTTTTAATTCATTTCTTACCCGTTAACGTGGGTAGTTATGTCCTTTAGATGTATAGTGTAGTTATACAGTTTTGTATATGTACCTACTAAACGAGTTCATCGTTACAGATGAAATTCACGTTTACAATAACCATGACTTTCGTTTCTCTAATGGTAGTTTTACTTTTTAGCACTTGCACTGTGCTTGCGTTCAATTTCTATAAATTTAAAAGAAATAAACTATAATTTAATATTTTTAGACGACTAAAAAAGAGAAAACACGGTAGACTCCTATATTTTGTACACAGTTTTAGTGTCTCTAAGCGGTTTGAATTTCGTAACATCAGGAAATCCGTCCGCTTGTTTGCCATCCAATATTATTAAAGAATCAATACACATACTTATTACTCGATTTCACTCTAGTTTGTGAATCGTTTAAAAACACCTTGTTTTACTTAAAATACCGCAACTTTCAAAGTCTGGATGTGATAATGGAATATCAGAGAAAATGAGAAAACCCCTTAATTGTGGCTACTATATTCAAGAAACTAGTCGTTTTAGCTTAATGACGTCTTCGGCGATATGAGCGTGAAGATACTTTACTTTTACCATTTATCTTGCTATGAGGCGATTCGCGTATGAAAAACAATTTCACAAAAACAAAGCCTCCCTCAAACAACAATAAAACCCCATATACGTACAGACTTCAGTCGCATCAACAATTTCCCGCCAACGATTGGATAATGGCGACCGGAAATGGCTTCGGCGATGACGTCACATCACTTCCGGCGCGCACCAATACAGCCTATTGCGAGCAAGAGCCTGTTTTGTACGTACGTACATTATTAATTTCCTTGCGATTTTATTTGCTTCAAAGTCACTTATGTTATTTTTGTGAAAAGTTCACGGCGATTCCCGAGCAAGGTAGATAGAGAGCAATATGAATAGCTGATTTATAACATTGGTGTAAAAATGAGAAAGGGCATGCTCTGCTGGTTCGGTCATGTGAAAAGAAGGACAGATGAAAGAATGACAAAGTAGACACAATGCGAATGTGGATAGGTGTAGGTACCCAGGGAGACTAAGGTTGACGTTCCACGATAAAATCGCTCGGATATTATCCGAGGGTCGTGTCGAGCGTCTCCGGCGTGTTTGTATGAAAGGGTAATGAGTGTGGGAGAAGCCAGACAGGTCTTCCAGGTGAGATTTGGCATTCGATACTGTCTGCCTATCCCGTAAAGGACTTGGCGCGAAGATGTGGGTGCATATATGTAGGTTTATAACATTTCTGTTTAATAATTAACAATTGTTTACCCATGGGTTATCGACACCATATATGTTTTAGGTGCCTCTTTATTCTGTGGCTAAGGTAACTACTGGTTACTCTACACAGACTGGAACGTAAAATTCTATCATTACGGCGGCTGGAATAGGGAAGCCAATGGATTCACACCTTGACAAGTTACTCTCTCTAGCACGAAGGGGCTGATTATGCATCTCAGTTGCCAACTCTAAATGGAAAAGTGTACATCTAATAGCTGTCAAATGACGTGTTTTATATTTGCTATCTCCAATGACTAAAAGAAATGCAACAGAGATAGCAAATACAAATAAAGTGATTTGATGTACACTTTTCCTTTTTGAGTTGGCAACTGAGATACATAACTAGTCCCCAGTTTTCTTTTTGATAATGACTCGTTTTACCCATGCTCGTTTCTGACGAGCTGCTAGAGAGTGGAGGAAAGTAGACAAGTATTCTAACCTAGACAAGAGACTCGACCCAAAACGGAAAGAACTTAATAGCAAACAAATACAAGGCTGTCCTGATGGTAAGAGATAACCATGGCCTATAGACACCATAGATGATGTGCGTCGTTGACTTCTGGCCAATGATTTCAGCAGATTGTGCAAGCTTGGCTTTCCCATTCTCCAAACCGGCACATAACACTGTCATCATGGCGGCAGGAATAGGTATGGGGGAGGATCCCTACCCGGACGAGCTGCAGCATGGAACTGTACCAATATAACTGTATTTTTTTACAAGGAATTCAAATCTTAGCGCACACACATACACACACAGACACACACAGACACACACAGACACACACACACACACACACACACAAACACACACACAAACACACACACACACACACACACGCACATGTGCTTATGTTAACTAGATAATTGTTTTCGTAATATAATTATCACTCAGTCTACCCGTACACATACACAGCGTAAAGATATGAATTGCCATTATTGACCTAAGCCGAACACAAATCTAATAAACGGCCCTAAGCCAATCAGATCAGGGAATTAGAAGCGAATTAAAATATCGCACCCTAAATTGCGGAGTTATTTTAAAATCTGAGTACGATGTTTGGATTGGACATCGAAATATCTTTTCTTGAGACATTTATTTATCTATCTATATCTACATTCATACATATACATATCTTCACGCCAAGTCACTTACGAGGTAGGCAGAAACTATCGAGTGCCAAATATCACGATCCTTCCAGATCAGCCTGGCTTCCTCCACATTCATTGCCCTTTACATACATACACTGGTTTCGAAGACTCTTGACACCACCTTCGGATTAAACCCGAGCGAGTTGTCAAAATTTTGAGAGTTGAAATTATAACTGGTTTGTCAGTTCACTTTTCAAGCTAAAACTACTATTTAAACTATTTTTTGGCAAATTTTGTGCAGCTTATAGCTCGACTAAACATTTAGGATATCTTTTATTTCGGAAAATCTTTCGTTCGTATTATTAATCACTAACCAAGCAAAATCACTTCAACTTGAGTACGAAGTCGCCGGCATCAGCTACATGAGCAATAAAATAACAGTGACCAGTAACATCATTTTCATAGACGAAAGTTATCTTATCATCAGGGGAGCCACCTCCTTGTTCGCCAACTTCTAACAAAAACAACCACGTTACTTATGATCAGTAGTGTTACTCTTGAAACTCGACGTCCTGCAAATCGGAAATTAGAATGGAACATGCCATTTTAGGTACTCTTGAAAATAATACTAGCGGACTATTAATACATACATATATACAAGTATTCCCCATTTCCCGTGGTCATCGGATCACGCCTGAATCGGGCCATCCCGATTTTGGTAATTCTTTTTTTGTGTTAGTTATTGCCAGATGTTCCTATGAAAAGAAAAATCGGAAAAGTTCCGGGGGAAATGAGAAAAACAAATACTTTAATCCTAACATACTGTTAATTAGTAACTGTTAATATCAAGCGATATGAAGTTCGCCAAGTCGGCTAATAGTTAATAAACAAAATTTTATCAAGTTTGTTGATTTTAGATTACCTAAAATGACAAATCCGATTTCGATTTCTAATTTGCATGAAATCGAGATTCCATAGTAGCTTTACAAAGCTTAAGTCCGTTGGCCTACATACTTCAAAGAAGCCCAAACCCATAACACAGGGGTACGATCAGAATGACTTATATAAATTGCAATAAAATTTATGTTCAGCACGAAGTTTGCGAAGTAAGCCTAGGCACGGCAGAGGAAATATAGGTTTTGGGTTGTTGCATGCCTGATGCAATTTGAACTGTCGGCGTCTAGACAATTTGTTGTGTCGGTAATCTGTGATGCGACATTATGGACATTTTTATTTAGATATTTACTTTTTTAGCGACTAACAAAAAGAGACGGTTATCAATTCGACTGGTTTTATTTTGCATTTTCGTTATATTATCCGGCGAAAAACAAACAATTTTTAATGGTTTTTTATTTAAGGGACAGGTTAAGACGAGGCGGTCGTTCAAAAACTTATCAAATTCCGACAAGAGTTTTATTAATGAATTATACTTAATTATGTCTCTCAACCACATTGTCGATGACGAAGTCGAAAGCACAAGGTAGAGCTTAAAAAAAATATATAAAACCAACTCGGGAGTCATCAAAATTATATTAAACGTGGGCAGATCGCCTTTTGATAAGAGAATTAGTATCAAACTAGCAGCCCGCTCCAGCTTCGCACAGGTGGACAAACTTCTATGGTAGGTACTACACATATACCTAAACCTTCCTCTATGTTTTAGAAAGCCGCTTAAAAATCCGTTCCGTAGTTTTAATGATTTAAGCATATATATGGACAGACAGCGGAAACCGACTTTTTATACTATGTATTGATGACAATGTAGTAAAAGAAATAAGTCGTTTTCCTTCAGTTTTATTATTTAGTTTTAATCGTCAAGCGTAAATAAGTTCACTGTTTTTATTTTTCAAACTTGAAAAATAAAAACAGTTCTTAATCTAAGAAAAAACTTTGAAAATAGTATAGTTTCAATACATTCACAACAGCGAGAGTACCTATCCTATATCCCCAGCATGTTTATTAGTAGAGAATTTTTCAGACGACCGCCCCCCGCGGCCGATAATCGAATACTGGGAGCCGGCCAATCGAGAAATACATTTTCTAATCCAATCACACCGAAATATGAAAACGGCCCAGTGAATCTTTAATTGTGAAGGAAATATTGAGGGTACATCGAAATATCGAGTTTGATTCGCTTCACTGAGTTAGTTTTATCGTGAATAATCCTTTCCTATCTTTTTTTTTAGAAAATTGGAAAGCAAACAGATTTCTCTATTTACAAATAATACGCAACAACGAGGGTAATATTATATTGCTAATATGAAGCTAGTATATGCCCCCTGCATAATTTTAACAGCAAGCCTACCTTTCGAACCGGAACACTACAATAGCGAGCACTGAATTTTAGGCAGTTGGATCACGGTTCCATCGTTCCGGACATAGAGTCTAGCCAATTCCAAGTCACAGTGTTAAATAAACATATCGTCTGTTGCGAACTGCACTAGTCAGCTTTTTATTTAATTTCAAGGAGGACGAACAAGGGTAAACTTTCTATAAATTTTCAAAAAAAGAAAAAATTTCGCCCCAGACAGGATTTGAACCTGTAACCTTTCGTCTCAAACCGACGAATGCTCTAAACTGTAATGCTGTAAGCTGTTGATAGAAATAACAAAACGGTTTAGTGGATTTTAATTCTGAAAGAAATATTGAGGGTACATCGAAATATCTTCTTTGGTGCGCATCAATGAGCCAGGTTTCATTCGCCAACCTTACATACATGTATTGTTCTAATAGCAATAGTTCTCGTTCTTCAAGATTATTAAGTATAAAAAAGTACTTTCACGCCTGCAACCCCGTTGAGATAGGCAGAGGCACAACCAGGGCATCCACGATTAACCGAAGGTACCTACCTACTACTTAGCCTTACAATATGATATTTTGCATCCTCCGCCAAAGTTATTTTTACTAAAAAAATAATTAAAAAACACATTTTCAGTTGTTTGACCCGGGAATCTCCCCAAGATCCCATGTAGTCAAAGCCAGCACCGGACGCTAGACTAGACGTAATTATTGATTATCATCATATTATACATATATAATAATTATCACCATTGATTATTATCATATGCATAACAAATTATATTTGAAAATAGTATAGACATACTATAGACGATGTCCTTAAAATTACGTCATTATTATTTGGTAAACAATATGTACAGGATTAAAAAACATATTTTCCAATTCACAGCAAACAAAGGTATTTACGTAGATATTACGTTAGACCAAATTATGTTTTTTTTTATGCAATTTACTTAGAAACACTTGTACTTTCCACAATATATTTTATTATTTTTTATTTTTATGGTTTAGCCAACCGGTTTCGCTATACAAGCATCATCAGGGCTATATAACAACCAGGGCTATATAATATATGATGATGCTTGTATAGCGAAACCGGTTGGCTAAACCATAAAAATAAAAAATAATCAAATATATTGTGGAAAGTACTAGTGTTTCTAAGTAAATTGCATCAAGAATGGAATTCCACCAAGCACCGACGATAAGAAGTATAGAAATTATGTTTTGACTTTTATACCTCTCCCACGGGGAGACCCCTCCAGTGAGCGGGGTAAGAGGCTAGGCATAACCTTCTCGGATCATAAAATATCCATCAGTTAAATTTCTTTACGATCGGTTCAATAGATTAGGCGTGAATCGCGGTCACGTTACAAACAGGCAGATAGACACGAATTCTAAAATGCTAAAAATGTGGTCGGATGCCCATTAGTCTCCTGCTCATTTTTGTAAATATCTTCAATGTACGGAATTTCATTTTATGTACAGGGAAGTATCCTATTATAATATTATAAATGCGGAAGTTTGTCTGCTTGTTTGTTACTTCTTCACGCAAAAACTGCTCAACCGATTTTCATGTTATTTGGTACACACATAGAGGGTAACTTGGATAAACACATAGGATATTTTTATCCCGAAAAAATGATCCTGTAGGACCATTAACCACGCGGGCAACAGCGTTCACATTTCTTAAATCACCAATTAGTTGATCAGGTTTTGCATAAAAAATATCTCTGGACAACTTACACAAATTGAATCTAACCCCAAAGCTAAATATATGCTTGTGCTAAGCAAATTATATGCTTGTGTTATGGGTGTTAGTCAACCTTAATAATACATAGATAACAGAACTCAAACCCGAAAATGCAGACATCTAAACGTATATCACACAAATGCGTGCCCCCGTCGGGAATCGAACCCGAGCCACGCGGTTGGGAGGTGGAGTCAAGCGTGTGCGCTACCCACTCGAACAACAATGAGGACATTATTTAGGTTTAATCATATTTGTATTTTTTTCTCTTTTTTTAATCATATTTGTCATTTGCTCCCGGTCTGTTACATCCCAACGTCGGTAACAGAATTTAGTGAAACGTATTTTCAATTTAAAAAACGAATTCGAGAGTTGCAGAAAAAACGTGCACGTATCTAAATAGGTCACAGTGGTAGTGGAACGTGCGGTTCATTTGTGAGCCGAACGAATTTGATCCAACAAAGTTATATGGGGCACGCGACGGCTGATGGTATTTTGATTTTACTTATTTTTTTATATGAATCGAATGGAAACGAGCTGATGAATTTTCTTGTAGTAAGAAATACACGCCTCTTATAGATACAACTAGATACAGATTCAGGCTGGAATGTCAATCCTCTTGCGTTAGCCGACTATAATATCCATCGTATCTGAACATAATCGCCTCTATCCTCGTTTTTGTTTGGTTCTATACCGGCGACTATGACTGCAAAAGATCTTGGGTTTAAGTCCCGTGATGGATAGTCAAAAATTTATTTTTTTGATTTTTTTAATACAAACTTCTTTGTCCGGGATTGGATAAGTGCCCGGTTGGCGATGGGTTGGGCACCTGTAACATTGTGGGACTAAATAGTATTTTCGGCTAATAGTGGGTGCTCTGGTACATGATTTATAACTGCAGAAACTTGAAAAATAAAAAGAATTAAAAGTAGGCAAAGGTACAACCTCAGCATATATCCACTTTAGCCTGAAGTATTTTATTCATACAAGGTTATAGGTGGCGACCCTATCGCCAACTGGTTACTTTTTCAATAGTAGCAACTTTGTTTTTCTTAGCAAATTTAAAAAACATATCGAGTTGTCCGACTGGGTATTTAAACCCGAAACCTAATGTATGTATGTCGCCTCTGTGGTCTAGCGGTTCAGTTGTTGGACTTGACTGCAGGAGGTCCCGGGTCGGGCAACAAAAGAGAATTGGTTTTTTCCAATTTTCTAATAAAAAACCTATTGTATAAATATATATTATAATTATATTATTATAAATAACCTATTGTATACTAACACTGAACCACTAGACCACTAGTAGAGGGTGTGCCACTAGACGTCACATTCTTTGCGTCTGCAGCGTCTGGCAGTTTGCAAGAAGGCAGCATAGGTTAAGAAAGAAAGCATTATTAGTAGATTACCACAGGTAACAAAATAAAAAAAATAAAAGTAAAATCTGATTGAACATGAACAGTTAAGTATATACTCGTACATAAAATATAGTAAAACTAAAATTAAAAAAAATCAACAATTCCCAATGTAGTGATAATGAAACACCGCGTTTAGACAATGACTGAATGTTTATTCCCGACACACAGTGATACACAGTCACACACACACACACACACACACACACAC
>NJDC01006935.1:0-10297 GCA_002245475.1 Calephelis virginiensis | reverse complement strand
AAAATGCAATACCATTCAAGCCTTTACCCCCTTACTATCAAAACAGAATTATTTTATATCTCAATCTAAACCTTTTATAAAAGAAGTTTATCTCCGACTGATTTGAATCTGTGACCTTTCCTTTCTACCTGACCAATACCATAACAATTTGAGGTACTAAGGACACAAATCCTGTAGCGAAATTTTAAACTCGATTATAAAGTTTTATAAGAGCTGTGTATGAACATTGAAGAACCTAAATCGAAAATGTGTTTGTTTATCTCAATTTAAGACTGAAAGATTCTAGACTACTGCACAAAATTAATTTACCTTAAACTGATTTGTATCGATATCCTTTCGACTCTCACTGGTGAATGCTCTAACGATTTGAGCTACTGAGGATACAAATCCTGTGACGAAATTTAAATTTAGATTCGATTACGTCGGCGGTTAAGAGAGAGACGAAATCGTGAAGTTTCAAATTCAGAGTTGAAATTATTTCTTTATTAAAAAAAATAAAAATTCATGCCAAACACGGCAAAAGTACTGAAAAGTACTTAATAAAGATAATGTCCACCTTAACAGGTAGATAACGGCGAGACATAATTATAAAAAGTGTTAACGAATAACAAACTGAAATGACAAAATTAAATATCAGAAAGACGCCGGGAACGGGGTCCAATTTACACCGTGCTAAAATAAATATTGCTCAAAAGATTGCAATGGAGAATAGACTGGGGCAAAATGAAAACGTGTATATATATATATATATACTCCTACACCATGATAACACAATTTCACACACGGCCAACAAAACAAAGTCCGCTTCCGAAAAAGTACATATCATCACTCATCCTGCACATAGCCCCGACCTAGAACCCTGTGATTTCTGCATTTTCCCCCAAAATCAAAGATTTGATGAGAGGTTTTACTTGTACCAATTCCGAAGAGGCAGTGATAGCGTTCAATCAGCACGTAGAAAGCAAGCCTTCAGATCTGTGGTCCTCCTGTTTTAAAAAAAAATGTTCGATCGCATGAAAAAATCGCAAAATATAAAGAAGATTATTTTGAAAAGCAATAAAATTTTGGTCATAACATGTTGTTTTTTTAAGTTACGCTAAACTTATAATGTGACCTACATATAAGATCGTCATTATGGCCGCAGGAATATCTCAAAACCCCTACCCGGAGGAGTTGCAGTACGACACGCGTCAGCCTATTGTCCTAATTTAACCTGTGTTCACCACTTAGCAGCTGCCTGGCAGAATGGCAGATGGTTTATTCTACAAAGGAGGAGACTCGGACCAACTTAGGGTTATTGGCATTAGAGAATATGATTAAAGCGTATGAAAGTTTTACTGCGTTTAAATTAAAGCCTATGGTGAATGAAGTCGTATTCCAATTTTAAAAATACCGTCTTCATCTTTCATCATATTAAAGCACAAAAAATTCCATCCTTGGCCATTACTTCATGGCAATATGAGCACTACCTCGGAAGTAAGCTCTTTCAAATAATAAGCAAAATGAAATCGATTCAAAAATGACGGAGACATCAATTAACATACTCTAAACAAATCGCAATCAAATACATAATAAGCCTCATCCATTTGAAAGTCGGTTAAAAAACCATTCAGTTACTTTGACGTGAAAATGGATCAAACATACTTGTTAGAATGTTTTTTTACAACGAGAAATTCTGGTTACGTGGTAGAAACCTTTCCATCCTGTGGGAGAGCCCCCGATTTCTAAACTACTTTAGAAAATTACACCCTGAAGTGTGTTACTTTATGCCGTGTAAAAACGGGTCTAGCACAAGTAGTTACTGAATAACAACTTGTTTTTATTTACATGTATCCCCCATGTCCAAAGACGCTCCTTCACCAATAACAGTAAAAGCGTCGTCTAGACCTTCGGTTTAAAAATTCATGGATCGCTCCATTACCGGGGCTATAAGAAATGTTGTACAGTAATCGCTTCGGGTAACGCAATGTCACTGGAGATTTGGGGAAATAACGTTTCACGACTTGTATTTTTTACATACAACTCGCCGTTGTACTCATATCAATGTTATGTTTCATTTTTTGACACAAGGCAAATAAAACTGATTTCTGTCAGAAACACACGCCGTCTATAGACCATAGTAGTGACGGTAACGACTTTGTCAAGAAAGGTTCTTAACCCTTTTGAGTGGGAAGTTAATCGGCTAGTCTATCCTTTCAACCAAAACACGACAGAATCGAACATCGAAGTTATGGTGGCAAGAATAAGTAAGCTGGTGTTACCAATCCGTCGAGTCATCGAAAAATATATAAGACTTTAATACCTAAAATCTTACAAGAGAACTTTAATATATAAGACTTTATGGTATAGTCTGTACCAAACGCAAAGCACAATACGGACATAATTGATCTTAAGAGTTATATATACTACGTAGCAAATAAGGTAGTTTTTATACGAATATTGCTGTAATGTTAAAATAAACGCGGTTCATGGTAAAAGGCGGGTGAGCGTCAAGTTTATGCAGAAATGTCAAACCTGTTTTTATGACGAAGTGACGATAACTAATTCCTTTTTTATACTGATTAGTTAGCTTTATTTGACTTTATTATTTAAAATACTTATATTAGAATAATATTACAATTCCAGGTTACAGGTCCAGGTGTTGGACTTGACTGCATAAGGTCCCGGGTTCGATTCCCGGGTCAGGCAACTGGAAGAAAATTTGTTTTTTTCAATTTTCTAATAAAAAAACGTTGCTCGGGATTGGATATGTGCCCGGTTGGCTATAGGCTTGCCACCTATCACATTGTGGGACTTTGTGTCTTCGGCTGGTCGTGGGTGCCCTGGTTGTGCCTCCGCCTACCTACTCTTCGGGGATATGGGCGTGAAGATACTTATATTGAAATTATTCTTAGCTGACATCTCGTGGCTATAAATTACCTCGGTCTACTTTTATATTTACAATAAGTTCGATGCTTATGAAAATAACCTGTGGAAGTTTTGTTATTTATATATTTTTTTTCACTTATGTATATCAGATGTTAAATAGAAATACGAAAGGTTATAGGAATATGCTTATTTACTCTATTTAAATGTATCACAAAAATACTCCTCATTTCTTAAAACGATTCCAGGAATGTTGATTAGCTGCGTTTCTCACTCAAATGCCAATTGCCGGTTTTCTATTTGTTTTGAAATAAGATTATAGCCAGGTATATTTCAAATATAAAAAAGCCAACGCACAACTCTATCAGGATAATATTAAAAAAAACCAACAGGAACATTCTGTTTCTTTAATAAAAAAAATAACTGAGACATCAAGCAAAATGGAAGATGGTAAAGTATTCGAAAACGACTCGTTTCATTTTCCCTCACAAAGCCTTCCTTCCCTTGTAATCAGGCCACAATATGTCACGGAACCTTATTCCGAGCCGCGCTTATTTTGTAATCAACGATTCGATCTCAACTAATCCTTTTCCTAAAGATAAGCTTACGGTCTCAACATTTCTTGTACCTAATTGTAGATGGCGCTAATTTAAGTTTCTATAACTTTTAATTAAAATCATTACAAGAACTGAAGTTAGATTGCCAGCAACTTATGTGTTCATCAAACAACAACTAGTGTGATGTTAAATGTTTCTAATTAACAATTTACCTAGAAATAGCTATAATAAAAACAGAATAATAAGAAATGTAGTTGTGGGAATTTCATTTGCGGAGCTCACATTTCAGAAACTGACAGCGTCATGTTGTTTCACGAAATAGTGGTTAAGTTCCGATTTTGACGTTTATTCTTATTTCTTTTATCAATACATTTTCTTTTATTGATCGAATTATCGCAATATTATATTTACAAATACTATAAGCTAGTAATCTCAGAGCGACGGTTGAACTTAACAAAAGACGAATACGCTGGTGGCATCTTTACGCTAGCAGCACCGCGACAACCACTGACGCAGCTGGAATAAACAAAGCGGTGCAACCAATTCGGGCGAGATCTTGCCCAGCACGCAACTATCTAGTAACGACTGATTCACTAAAATTATTCCACTAACAGATAATGGGGTTGTCTCATCCCCACGTCAAATAGTTAATAACGCTTAGGGTACAGATAATAACGCCTAGGTTAATTGTATCGATAGCATAATGACCCCCCTTTCCCCCCCTAGATAGTGTGATAATGGCATATAATGACTACACAGAGACACGATCACTCTGTCTCTGTGTCACGCATCGCGTGTCTACTATCTATAACATATATAATTCATGTCCGGGGGTAAATTTAATACGATTCCAAAATTACCCCTTATGTTGTTTGGGGGACACTGAAAAATATCTTTCTAATTGTATTAGGCTAGTGGCCACATGTGAGTATTCCTTTGGGGAATCTTCACGCTCATCACTCGTGAGGAATAGGCAGAAAGACTTGAAGGAGGAATACTGGTGATAAACCCACTTTTAAAAAATGAGAAGGATTTATATTTTTTATTTTAAATACCGCACCTCCAAGGTGGTCCCGTTGTCACCTAGTTTGGATCTGATGATGCGATCCCAGGGAAATCGAGGAAAATGCTCTATTTTTGCGTGATTTAAGTTACTGAAATAGAAAGTGGGATTTTGGAGTTATACTGCCCATCAATTGTTTTCTATCAACTTCCTGAGAAGGAGGAGGTTGCTTGGAATTTAGTAGCCAGCTATTGATTTTTCCCCACTGAAATGGGAACTTAGTTACTATATGAAAATAATGAAGATGTTTAAAAATACGAACATCTGGAAAGTAAAACTTCCAGATGTTCGTATTTTTAAAAATAACATAACGGCGACGATGGAAAATATCACATACGGATATAAAGATTATTATATCTACAATCAATATTGAAGAGTGTCTCCTTTTAAAATGAGGGCAATTCAAGTAAAATACAGTCGCCATGATAGATCCTTCCAAACCCGACAGAGTTAGTGTCGCCTTGAAATATAGCGTCATAAAAATATCCACCCAGACATAACTTAGTAGAAGGGTGTTTAGTAAAACGGCCGGTTTACGACTTGTACCGCGACATTAACTAGTGGTAGCAGTTTGACATTCACAGTTTAAAATAAAATAAGCATAAATTTAAATTATAAAACAAATGAATTTCAACAAAACACACCCAATCACAGTATCACAAAAGCCCCAATCCTCGAAGAGTTAGGCAAGGGCAAAACGCACAAATAAGAAAAAACACATTTTTTAATGTTATTAAATAAGTTATGAATAGTTTACCAAAAAACAACGATGACAACATAGAAATGTGACACACGTAATATTTAAAAAAAATAATAATTTCTACGCATTGTCACAAGATACAAAACCTAAAAGAGGGTTGTTAAATTTTCGTATGTTTTATGTTCTCCTTTTAGTAATAGCTCTGGACTCTGGCTTTCAATGGGACTAAAGCCGATAAAAAATGTTTCTTGACCCAGCGTTCAAGCAGACGTAGGCAGAGTTATAGAAAGCCACACATCAAGCTACCTACTTGTGAGATGTCACAACTTTCTATTTATCTTTTTCTTTCTACAACAAAGTCTATTTAAAAAAAAATTGGTAGCTTGATGTGGTGTTTTGTTCAACCAGTCTTACCCAGTCACGACTAGTCGTAGATACTTATGTCCACCTATGTAATAGGTTCCAAACCTATCGCCAACCGTACACATATGTAATCACGGCCAAAGTACTTACTTTTAGAAAATTTAAGAAAAAATACTTTAAGCTGCCTGACCCAGAAGTCAAACCCGGAACCTCATGTAGCTATAGTCATGAGACACCCCTGATGATGATACTGGTAAAAGTGAAGCAATTCGTTAATGGAAACTGTTCGAGTAGACTTTGTAGCAAAAGGTGTTTAGCCATAAAAATACCCACCCCAGAGTATGCAAATTAAAAGGATGTTTTAAGGAATGGCCGGTTTACGACTTAAACCGCAACGAGACGAACGGCCGTCACTTCGGATATTGAAAATTTTATACATTCTTTATGTGTATGTTGCAGTTAGACTTTGTTTTATAGAAGGCACTGATGGAGTGGTTAGAGAATTTGACATTTTTACTTTGTCCATAAATACCTTTTGCACTTTGATTGCCGATAGTTTTTTTTTTAATGAAGACGAGATCAAAGAGCAATCGGATAACCTGATGGTAAGCAATCATCATCGTGAGTTCAAACATCCCCCAAATGCGCAAACGTCATATCATTTAGTCATATAACTTCTCCTTCAATCAAAGTTCAAAAAGACAAGATAGCATTTGCATTCGATTAGCTAAATAATAAACACTATGGTGATAAGAATGCTTTAAAATGATTTTTATTACTCACTAGCTGAGCCAATCGACGTTGCCCAGACCTAAATATGAAACTGAATTTTCATTTCATATGAAACTTGTCCTGACGGTCACTGACATAACAAAAAAAGGATTAGCCAAATCGGTCATCTCTTTCGGAAGTTATGCGCTTACGGCCAATATTAATAACACTGTGCGACACAAAAAAAAACACTGGGACCCTGAATAGTAATTCGTATTAAGCATACTTAATGTAATACAGAAAATACATTTATATTTATATCACGTCACAAAAAAGAGATCTTGATTCGTTTACTGTCTGTTTCACTTTTTTGAGGGTTGCCAAAAAAATATATCTTTTCTAGGTACACAAGTCATCAAAAGTCATAGATTACTCATTAATCTACAAAAGTGTTAATTCTCCTGACTTATCCTATTAATATTATAAATGCGAAAGCTTGTAAGTATGAATGTATGGATGTTTGTTACTCTTTCACGCTCGAATGGCTGAACGGATTTGTCTGAAATTTGGAAGACAGATAGATTGTGACCTGGATTAACATATAGGCTATTTTTAATCCCGATCGCACACCGGGTTTCTGTGAAAACGCGGGCGAAGCCGCAGGTAGCAGCTAGTTTTGTAATAAAGTGAAGAAAAGCCCATTTCTCCGATGTTTGAGAAGTGTTATGAAGATTATTTTAAGACTACAATTAAAAATTAAGATAAATCGTGGGTGCCTAAAGTGTGTTGTTTAAGGTGCTATAAGTATTTGACGGGTTGGCACAAGGGTATTATAAAACAAATGCCTTTTGATGTACCAATGCAGTGGCGTGAACCCAAAAATCAAGTAGACGACTGTTACTTCTGTTTGACAACATTGAAAGGTCTTTCGAAAAAATCAAAACAGTCGATTTAATATGCTAACGTGACGTCAGTGTCGATGAAACTACCACATTCTTCAGACACTCCAGTACCGGTAACATTGCATAGTTCATCGAGTTCAAATACGGAAGACGACGAAGAAGCAGACCCATCTAGTAGTGGAGACGTATTTCAAGATAAAACAACTATAAAACCACATTTGATTAGCCAATATGAATTAAATGATCTTGAATAACAGGTATGGTTGGCTTTTGTTGATGTAACAAAAAAAATTCTCGGCAATCACAAATCACCCGATTTCCATGAAAACATAAAAATAATGCTGGATGCTTATCACAAACAAGGATGCAACATGTCACTTAAAATCCGTTTTCTACACTCCCATTTTTTTTTCAGAAAACATGCGTTCAGTGAGTGATGAACATGGAGAAAGATTTCATCAAGAAATTGTAGAGTATGAGAAGCTTTATCAGGGTAGATGGGAACCAGTCATGATTGCAGACTGTTGTTAGAGCCTCCAGAGGGATACTGTTTCTTCTGGCTACAAGAGGAAAGCCAATCGTTAAAAAAATGTTTTTTTTAATGTAGAATATCTCTCTTTTAAACAAATTTTATCAAAATCAATAAATTCCTATCACTACTAAATGTGACGTGATGTAATATTTTTATTTATACACTCCGAATAGTTTTAAGGTGATAAGTCATAATTACATACTCTAAGTCGAGTGATTTTTTTTTCAAATTTATTGCATAGAGTAATCAATCCTAATGCAAAACTTGCTGTCCAATATTGATATTTTGATCCATTTTTATGTTATCGCTTGCCGATAACATATCTGTGGACAGGATAAATATGGCAATTAGATATAGGATAGGCCGGCGGATACGCAGCTATCTCGATTGATTGAAATCCATCATTAGAGATACATTATTAACATTGGCCATTAGCAAAACATTTAGCGGTTCATTTTTTTATATTATAGATAAGAATGATTTTTCAGAAAATACGGATGCATCTTCCAACTGGCAGTTATATGTAATTGGTGGTTTAGTTTGGCTACTGCTCTTCACAATACTTGATATACTGCCTTGTAGACATTTGCAACAATCAAAAGACGGGATGAATAATATCAAATTTATTAGGTTGGTAAGATATAACCACTGCCTATAAATATTCACAAGTGCTCTTTTTATGGGATTGTAATGCAATTAAGCAAAGGTTTTACCTGGTATCGAGATTGACGCCACTCATAGACATTAAAGGCGGAACTAGCGCGTTGCCAACAAAAAGCTGGTAAGTACAAGATACAAGATGATAGCCTTCGCCTCGGATTATTTTTTATAACATTTTTATATATTATAAGATTTACACTTCTTTATACATTTTTTCATACATACATTCATCCAAATATCTTCACAAAGTTACATCCAAAGTAAAAACGCGAAAATTTTTCCGTCACGCTTTCACGGCTAATCCAAAGGACGGATTGTAATTGTAATGAAATTGTGCATAATTGTGAATAAGTGTATATAATTCAAGATCCGAGTAAAACTACAGGCAACTTTTTGAAAAATAAACTAATCCCAAAGAATGAAAGGTAAGGATGAAAATCTATTCTACAGCTAGTTTATAATATTAATAGTTTAAGTTCTCATATTTAAGCTTTACCTGCATTAAGGGTTAAAACAAAGCCCACTTCCCCCAGTGGGGTAGCGCTCGGCCCCCCCGTAACGGGATACATGCACTTGTATCCATCTCAATACGCATGGCTTGATATATATTCAAAAGCTCTCCATCTTGAGTCGGTAGAGTTTTATGACAAGTTACATTTTAATGAGGGGTCTTTCTTAAATATCCATCTACTGGATATTCAACTTGTAGTTGTGTGTATTTTCTTCAGAATATATTGTAAAATTATGTATTTAGATCTCCCGCGGGCAATCTTTTAAGTTGGCCCAAATTTATCTAAACATGAACATAAAAATAATGATGAGATGAGCTTATCTTAAATAGATAGGCATATGCTGTCGCGGACTTTTTTTAGAACTTTTAAAAGGGAACTATTCTGTCACCCATGATGTTGTTGAAACTAACTGTTTAAGCAGTAAACGCGGCGGAAGCTCTCAATAGGAAAAAATCCCAAGATTTTAAAACATTCTTCGTTGGTACTCGGCTCCTATAGGTTTTAGCGTGATGTTATATAGCCTATAGCCTTTAGCCTTTCTCAATAATAACTCCTTTTTACACTAAAAGATTTTTTCAAATCGAATAAGCAGGTTATGAGATTAGCGCGTTCAAGTAAACAAACGCACTATAAGAGACCCGTATTTGTTGTCCTCTCACATAAAATAATTGCATTTACCGACAGCCGTAAGTAATTTCGTAACTTTATATCCATGTTGGATTTCGATTCACTAAACCAATGTTTCATCGGATAGTTTGCATCTCTATTTTGTAACGGAAGCTGAAATTTAGAAAGCTTTTGTATTGAACAAACTAATTGTTATTTGGGAGAGCTCCGGGTGAAATCTATGAGTGAAACGGCTAGTGAATATTCAGATGCCATAGGCGTTTTATGAAATAGCTTTTACTTCTAGGTACAGTAAGCAACGCGGTTATCTGACTACCTTACAAACAATGTAAAGGAGTAATATATGTTTGATGCTTACTATAGGTAAAGTAAGCAAACGAAATATCTGACCCCCTTACAGTACTTTGAAATTATTGTACGGGGGTCAGATATTTCGTTTGCTAACTGTACAATCAACACAATCTATTATTACCCTTTTTGTCGGTTAACCATATACGCCATTGCTACACCGATTTTGACGCAAGTTGACCGTCATGAAGACTTAAGTTCAACCATAAGCTGCTTGTTTTTTCCGATGTCACTTCCAATGAACTATAACGACAGTTTACATAAAAAGCTAACGGCTTTTTTAACTCTGTCGCAGTTGCCGCTGAACAGCTTATATACACTGCAATAAAATTAAAAAAAAATAAGACTATCAGTCTGCCAACGACTTCGTCCGTGTGTAGTTTAGAACTTTTTTTATCAGGGTCTTTTGTATGAAACAAATTAATATCAGAAATATTGAATTAAAACTAAAAGAAAT
>NJDC01006929.1:58071-102250 GCA_002245475.1 Calephelis virginiensis | reverse complement strand
TTTTTCTATAGGGGATATAAATGGTGCCCATAACCCAAGTTTGTATTCAAACAAATTTTCCCTCCACGTTGGTCCAGGTCTCCTGTCGGGAGTAGATCATCTTTGTTCCTACCAGGTAGCTCAAAAGAGGAGATCAAAGGTTACATTGGTAATTACCAACAAGATTATCATGTTGCATCTTGCCCGGGTAAAGATCTGCCACTTTACCATTCTTGCTGCCATACTGACAGTGTCATGTTCTGGTCTGGAGGGTATGGTAGCCCATAGACTTGCAAAATTGTCCTAGAATTCTGGCCACAAGCACAACACAAAAATATCAATGATGTCTACAGACCCCGTCGTCTCTTACCATCCGTGTGCTTGTTCTCTATATTATCTGATAAAAAAATCTTTGCTTTGATTGATAGATTATGTGAATGTAATAAATTTTAACACCTAACAACATACACAACACAGTGTTTGCTTAACTAAATCTACCATCTCAAATGCAAAATGGTAAACAAGGGTGGGTTCCTAACACTAAATGATGAAAGTGTAATTTGTTCTTCCTGCTAACCGGGATAGGTTTTGTATTTCAACTTTATACCTGTAACATCAATTGATTTATTTGTTACAGCTGCTGATATATGTTATGTATATTCACATAACTGTCACATTCAAAGTGGCAATACAGTAGTAACATATAATAATTTTAATGATTAAGAAATATTTATGAATACAGTAAATACTTACAAAATAGATTTGCTGTAGTTCCATAAAAGTAAGAAGCATTATATTGTCTGTTGACTATTGAAGTAGTTGATTTTAATATACTCATCTGAAACATTGTTTTGTAACTGATTCAAAAAAATTTTTGTTCAAGGGATGACATGGAAATAAGTAGACCCATTTCCTGATGGTAAGAAATATGTATTGCCAAGAGACATAGTCAGTTGAAATAAGTTGTAGCGTTGTAATGCTAACATAAGTCTAGAATATTAAATTATATAAAAAAGTTTATCCTCTAAAGCCAAAACATGTTATTGGCAAACTTTAATATAATGGCGGCATATACCTATGGTGAGGTGTTGATTTATCAAATCTAGAAATGTTACAATAATTTAGATATCTTCATGTTCAAATGACATTAAAAATGGTTACCACAATGTCATGATTGTTTGATTGTGAAAATGTATCTCCATATGGAATTGTAATGTATTGTCCGAAGCTCCTCAAATTAATAAATACCATCATTTTCAATGCCAGGTTGTTTAGAACATATGATAGGCTCAGTGTTTCAACTTCTGATAAAAAATGTTGTCCAGTGTAAACAGCATTACATTCTTCTCCACTGACTAAAAATCAAAATTCTTTGTTAAAAAGTAATGTTTTGAAAAAATTAATATTAAAAAAGGAAGAAAAAATATAAGAAAACAAGAAGATTACTAAATTGATTTTGCGACTTTTTTTAATGCAAGGTTGTTTAGAACATATGATAGGCTCAGTGGTTCAACTTCTGATAAAAAATGTTGTCCAAAGTAAACAGCATTACATTCTTCTTCGCTGACTAAAAATCTAAATTCTTTGTTAAAAAGTAACGTTTTCAAAAAATTAACAGTAAAAAAGGAAGGAAAAACATAAGAAAACAAGAAGATTACTAAATTGATTTTGTGAGTTTTTTTTGTATGTACTTTTTGCAGTATCTTTTTTCTCCAGCATCCTTATCTCAAAAAAAAAATTATAACAATTCATTCTTATGAAAGAGCAACTTAATCTCTGTCTAAAAAGTCTACATTGTTAGTTAGTTTGTTAGATATGGAATAAAATGGGTTAAGATGCTCATACTAATAAATCCTGAAAAAAAATCTTACTTTTCTTGTCTGATTCCTTAAACCAATTCCTTGCTAAGTTGACACCAACAGGAGCGTATCCATATCGACATTTTTGTTTAGTGTGTCCTAATATCCTTTTGTTTTTAGTCCAAAACATTTTCTGTAAAATGTATCGGTAATTACTTTTCAACAAACTGCAAAAACAAAATGTCTAATATCAAGTAGTTGGTGTAGTTATATGGCTTGTGCTTCTTATTTGCGATATTATTAGCAAGCTACAAGTTGTTGGTAACAGATGATTTTAGTGGAATAAGAAATACATGACAAAAATGTAATAATAAGTGGAGTAAGAGAGAGGAGGGATATTTGTATCACTTTCATCTTAAGCAACTGTAACATAGAAGACAAACAACAAACCCTCTATTTGCCAAGGTGTATCTTATAAAATATGAGCAATGCTATATTTGTCACTAAAACATTTGGAGATGTGATAATGGCAACAAGGACTATTTCACTGTGTGTAAGGATTTTTCTCTGGTAACCTTATTGTGTGTGATTGTCAACTCTGACAATGTTTCTTAAGAATCAGTTGAGGATTTTAACCATAAAAATATGACACCAGATTTGTGCATATAACTATAAGACAATGTGAACGATCTCTCAACTATAGATTTTTTTTATTTAAACTTAATTTCCATAAAATAAAATTTATTGAAATCAAAGTCAATCAAGATTTTTGAGTTGTAATATGACCAACCAAAGGCATCTGAATTATAATATATTATCCTGTATTAATATACGGCCAATATTAATAATCAATCGTAATCCAAAACTCGCTGTCCAAGATTGATATTTTGATCCATTTTTATGTTATTGCTTGCCAATAATATATCTGTGCACAGGATAAATATGGGAATGAGGTATAGGATACGCCGGCGGATACGCAGTTATCTAGATTGCTTGAAATCCATTAGATTGAGATACATTATTAACATTGGCCGATAGTCTAGCATTGAAAATCTACAGTATTACCGTTTGATGAGTATGTTCATAACCATCTGGATTTAATATTGGTATAAAATAAAAACTGAACATATCCAAAAACTCAACTTTTTCGTCAAGCAATAGGTCAATAAAATTCATGATAATTGCTGAAGATGTCCAATCGGTTCCATCTTCTCCACCAACTATAAATACTCCTGGGTTATCATGTCCTTTATATATTTTAATAAACTGAAGATCTCTTTGTTCAAATGTCTTTGCAATGGCAATTTTTTCTATAAAAACATTGTTACTTTCCAAATTATAAAACCAGTGCTCCACTGTTTTCCAATTTTGAAAAAAGTATAGTCTTTTACTAAATGTCTGAAGTTTTTCATGCTTTGTAACATTTTCTGCACTGGAATGATATGAATTTTGTCACAAATATCATTGCAATTATATCCAGAGTGGTAGTTTTTAGTAATGTGAGTATTTTTGGCACTATTAAAAAAGTTTAGTGTGTGTATTGTGTGAAGCTGGATATATTTGGGCTTAAACTTCTAGTAAGTCCAATCTATTCATTGTGCACTCTTGATCCTGTTTATGGGATTCCTCAAAGTAACACATTCTTCTATCAATTATATCCAGATTTAGTATAGCTTACTAATTTTGAGTTGATGCATCAGTAAGCACTGGAGTATATTAATTGTACTAGGATAAACTTTCAAAGGGCTTCCTTTGAAAAATAGGCTTATTTATTAACTGACAAGCATCTTGTAAGAGGTATGCATAGATTAGACTTTAGCACTAGACTTGACTAATGCCCTGTTCCTCTAACGAACAAACTGTAAACTGTAAGTTTGATCACTCTCGTCGTAATTTCCAGTTCCACAAAATATTTATAGTTATGTATCTGTGACAAGCATCTATACATTTTGTCTGTAACATAGAGCTCTTAAAGCTTCAATTTCGATTGAAACCAAGAACTAAGCAAAATGACCCATTTCCTAAATGTAAAAATCGGGCATTACCGAGAATCCTCTCATCATAATGTCAGTGTTAGCCATTGCTGTGGTGAGAGGTTGCCCTACACATATGTGAGAGACTTAGCATTTGCAGATACGAAAAGCTCCAATAACATATTTTGTGTATATGAGTGGCTACTCAAAACAAATATCATACATCTATACAGTAAAAAAAGGAAACAAGTTAATAGTTAATAGATCACCAGGTCCCTAGTTCTGATTATCTGATATAGTATTCCTGTATACACTTGAAAAATAAATAAAAAATCAAAGGGTTGCAAGTTTCATATTCTTAAGTATATGCAAGAAACCCTATAATTTAATTTCAAATCATTAAATAATAAAAAATCATGAATTAATTAAACATTTCAAATCATTAATAATTAAAGTATTTAAAACATATTTTTTTTTTCTGAATAGTCTTTTCTTCCAAAACTACAAACTTACATCGAAAATTTAGAGATATACATATATTGTATTCCATGCAAATTAAGATGAGTTTCGAAGGTGACCACATGCAAAGATTTCACCAAAACATTTATCAATATAGCAGCTTCGTTAGATATTCCATTTGGAAAAACAATGTCATGGTATAAGATTTGGAAAGTGTAGAGTATGTTTCTTTCAAAAGTATTAAATGCAGTTACTTCATATAACTGATAGTCTGTATCTATTCCAGAAATTAATAATAAAAACACAACCAAGTATATCACACCCATGTTTAACATGTTTAATTTTAACAAATCAAGAGGGCTTTGGCGCATACAGTGTATAAAGATTGGAGTAATTTTAATTACTTAGGCCCGCCACATACATTTAGAATTCCTCTACGAAACCCCGTTTCGGACTTCCGTTTTTTTTATAAATATGTTTCCAACCTCGCGGTTTTTACAATTTTACCAGGGTTTGTGGGCCGAGCAGAGAGCTCAGCCCGACCGACCGAAGCTCGACTTGGTGCTGCGTTCAGCTGGGCTATTCAGTATATTTTTATATTAGCTATCTCCTGTGACCAACAGAAATACAATGGAGATATTCAAATACAAAACACGTCATTTGACAGCTATTTGATGTACAGTTTACCCAGTGATCATCTCTAAAACGATTCTGAATAGCCCCGCTGGTAACTGGATGGATTTGATGCGGGATAGTGGCTTATCGCTCGGCATAAGACGCTGGGTGCAAAAGAGATCTTAGTGATAGAGTAGTTGGAAATTCCGATACAAAATCGCGCCCCATACAAATCCACTCAAATGGCGTACGGGAAACGATCCTGACGTGTGTGGCAGGTTCATTAATTTGTTTGAATTTGTTGAGTTTAAATTTTTTTCTAAACGGAATTCCGTAACAAAATTCCGAATGTATGTGTCCGGGCCTTAGGTCTCGGTGCTATTCATTGATATTGATATGAGTACATATTGAAGAAAAGAATATTCGCTGGGTCATCCAAAAATGGCAAATAACAGTAAATAGTTACACAATTATATTTTTTTTTTATATAAGGATAATTTAAAATAAAAAAAATATGTTGAATAATAACAATATATATATTATTATTAACTAGCTGTTACCCGCGGCTTCGCCCGCGATAAATTGAGATGTTAGCTATCCTATCTCTCAAGTTGGATCGAACTGCACATGGTGTGCGAATTTTATTATAATCGGTTAAGTGGTTTAGGAGTGCATTGAGGACAAACATTGTGACACGAGATTTATATATATTAGATTTTTAATGAAGTTTGCTAAAACTGGGGCTAAGTCATGTTATTTTAATCTAAAATGTCGCCAGATATAGCTATTTTTTTATGATATTGGAAGGCAAACAAGCAGACGGATTTCCTGATGGTAAGAAATTCTCGCCGCCTAGAGACACCAAAGGCGGTAATGGTTGCCAACCTGAGGCCGGGATGTTAGGCATCGAGCAAAATTAACCTTACCCTCCAAACCGGAACAAGTCAACGGCAAGCACTGACGTTATGGCGGCAGGAATAGGTAAGGCTGGTACCAATCCGGGTGAGTCGTTGCGAAACTCGACCATCTACTCAGATGTCACGGTGTTAGTGACGGTAAGCCTATGCTCGCATTTTACGAGCTGCCTGGCAGAAAGGCAGATGATCTATTCTGCAAAGGAGCCCGGGCCAACACGGGGAAGGAGCCCAGACCAACACGGGGAAGCTAAAACTTGTTTTAATTTGCAGGACTATCGCCATTTCGTACGGAATTTTTGAATGTCTGTGGCGACTGATACGAAATCTATGAAAGAGTTTCGTTACGCGAATCTTAAACCTCTAGCCCCCTTGTGGAAACTCGAAACGGAGATTTTTCTTAAGGAAATTTTCTAGTCGGGTCTGGCAAGTCCATTGAATTGTAAGGATTTGCTGCGTTTAAAATTGCGTTTCAAAATTCCTGAACGGGATTCCGTAAACGAATGTAGGTATGTGACGGGCCTTAGGTTCTATTTGTCCATTAAGGATTGACTATATGAGGTCATATCTTTGAAATTCATTTGAAAACATCAAATTAAAAAATAATAAGTTATGATCTGAACAGACTTTACAGGTAGATTATGTGTGTAGCTCATGTAGATGAAAATAATTTAATCTTTTTCTTGCAGGGTCCAATGGCAATGGGTGGTGGACCTCCGCCGCCTGGCAATGGTCCTCAGAGTGCTTCTGGGCCACCTGGCGTCCCGCTATCTATTGGTGGTCCTCCTCCACATGGCGTTCATCCTCAAGGAATGGCGCCTATGCCCCCTCACCATAGTATGATGCCTGCTCAGGGTGGATACTCCCACGCTCCCTCACCTTCAGGGACTCCTACACCGCCGGGATCTGGGGGACAACCGCCATCTGGTCCGCCCCCACAGCAGCCCCCGACTGCACAAACACCACCTCATGTCGCCACAGCCCCACCGCCAACATCGTCAGCTAATGGAGCACCGTCGTCCTCTCCCATGCAGGGCTCCTTAGCAGCATCTGGACCAGATAACTTGAATGCACTCCAACGTGCTATAGATTCAATGGAAGAGAAGGGATTGCAGGAAGATCCTCGATACTCTCAATTGCTGGCTATCCGAGCACGTTCTAATCCACAGGATCCCAACAAAGGTCTATTTTCGAACAATCAGCTAAGCCAATTGAAGTAAGTACTTATTGTTATACTAACTGTTTACCCTATTGTATTTTAATATATCTAAACTCAAAACCTCTCACTAAGGTGCTAAATAAACTTGTGACATTTGACATTTTGACAAAAGCTGTAAGTAAGGAATGGTTAATAATTGGGGTGACCCCAAATAATAGCAGCAGGCACAGAAGAAGATGAAAACTATTAACTTTAAGCATGAGATATGTATTTAAGATATGTTTAAAAAACAAACAAACAAACAAAATAATATTAAAAAGTTTTTTAAAGGGTACAATGATTTATTGTTATCAGAGGAATCAACCAGGTGTTAGATATTATGTAGCTTATTCTAAAAAAAGCTTTAATTTCATTCATTATACTTTTTGCTAATATGTTTTAAAGTCAGTTTTGCTAATACACTATTTTTTATTTGTGCAATTCAAAATGAAACCATACTTGGAATACTATTCTTATGATTTTCTTCTTAGTAAAGTCGTAGTTGCTAAATTTGCTAAACTATTGTACTTTTTGTAGGGCTCAAATAGCAGCGTATAGAAACTTGGCACGTAACCAGCCAATAACACAACAGATAGCATTGATGGCCGCCGGTAAGCGTACGGGTGACGTGCCGCCGGAGTGCCCGACGCCCCCGGCGCAGCCGCCGTCGCCGTACGCGCAGGGCGGGGTGGGCGGGGTGGGCGGGGCGGGCGGGGCGGGCGGCGGGGACGCACGCGGCGGGGGCGGCGCCCCTCCCACTCCGCTGCCCATGACGGGGCAGATGGCGCCACCCACACAGCCTACACCGCCGCTCGTCAACCCGGTAAATACCTTACATTTATTTATTTCGCATGGAAGACCAATAATACGCAGATAGAGATCAATAATAATATAGAGGAGCAGTTAGTAACAGAAAAAAACACTTAGTTATTAAGCTAATTACAGGTTTTCAGTTACACATACATATCTAATATAAATAAAATGTAAACATCCACTGTGATACACGAAATGAATAGCAAAAAACTAATATCAGACAACAGAATGGCCAAGGAAGAATAAAGTGAGAGTAATAATAAAATAACAATGAATTGGTGGCTATTGATTTATCCTGATAGTTTTAATTAACCCATGGTTTTATGTCTGTGTGACTTAAAACCATGGGTTAGTAAAAAGAAATGAAAAATTGTGAGAAAAGTGTATTTTTGTCTCAACGCAAATTTAAAAAAAAATGTTGAAATAGATTAATAGTCACCAATTTGACTTTTAGTAGATTGGCACACTACTGCTTATCGGCTTCCAACTGCTGTAGTAGTTTTTCCACAATGAAATAAAAAAGTGACAAACATACCATAACAGTCAAGAAATCAAAATAACTATTTTGGAGGCAGCGTCCTATTAACGTTTATGATTTTATCATAATCTGGCCTACCTGGTGAACTTCGTATCGCTCGACATTAACAGCTACTAACAGTTTGTATGGATTAAATAATTGTTTTCCCATTTTTTCTGTAATTTTTCCCCAATTTTAAAGAACCTTCTGACAATAACTAACACAACAAAAAAAATATAGCAAAGTTAATCGATTCGTTCAGCCATGTTGCGATGACCATGCTTAATGGGGGTTCATTTTTATAAATTTATATATTAATACGTGATGCCAAAACTTTGACCCCTTTATACGAAAATTGCGCGGACGCAGGAGCATAAAATTTGGTACCCTTATAGTTTATGTGTAGGAGAAGTGCAGAACGCTAATATTTTTCAATAATAATGCTTTTAAAGTATGTTAAATCAATAAAACATTATCCACACTACCATGTATTTGACAAACACAAACAAATATATTGGTGATAACGATAAAAGATCACAGATGGCGCATTAAAAAGTTTGCCAACAAAGTAGTTGGTCTTGAGAAATGAAGATGGCGTTCTTATCAACTAGATATTAAAATTTACTATAGTCGAATTTCGACCAACTCGACCAAAAAGGTAACTTGGTTCTATATGATTTGTAGTATGGAGGCAAATCTACTAAGATATAGAAATAAATAACCATGTGAATCTAATGATAATCCGGATCTAGAAGCTATTACCTGTTCCTGTCGGGAATTAATATCAGTTGCATGTTAGGCAAGCATCCAACTCAATCTAAACAAAAAGCTAGAAATATAAAGGTGAAGTCACACACAGAGTAGCGGGTACGCGGCGAGGAATATGCGATGTGCGGGAAAGGGCACGTACTTCCAAAAAAAGTCCTGTCTTACACATAAAAGAAGAACTTTACAATTGAGCCTAAATATATTAAACACAAATTTCTACCCGTCGAAGCTGGGAAGGGACGCTAGTTAAGAAACTAAATAAAATTTCAGCCAATGGGTGGAGCTCCTCCAATCCGGGGTCCTGTCCCTCGGGCGCTGACACCTGCCACTCCTGGTACTCCCGGACAAACACAGGTAAGTACATAGTTAACTATAATATCTAAACGCTGGTAATGGTGGAATGTAAAACAGACTGGTCTAATCCATATGTCGGGAGTCAGACATACCTTTTGTGACAAGCAGTCTCAGTTGTGCCAACGCTAATTGGAGAAGTCAGAGTAGGAAAGCGAAGTGTTGTCCCACATCTGCGGGACAACCTATATTAACACATTGATATTGATGCCTCATTACTTACGTTGAAAAATTTAAATTTATTTTGTACATATAAATTTTGTTAAATTTCAATAGTATCATAACAATAGCAAAACTTAACCTAAACATGTAATTTTTCTTTTGTATCCAGGATAAAAAACACTATACTGGAGTCATTTAAATTTTTGTCGGTTTGTCTGTTCAGTTTTCACGTAAAATCTTAAATTCACACAAAAACCTTTGTGTAGTAGTTTTTAAGTCCTGGTTAGCCTACTTATAGGCTACTTTTAATTGATGGAAAATTTTTCGTTTTCATCACTTACTATAAAATGTCACCTTAACGTGTGCACGAAGTTGTGGGCATCAGCTAGTTTAATTATGTTTGAGAAGCATTAGAAAATCCAAAAGGTTTCTTCTATTTCAGCCTGGCATACCAGCTCCTGGGGCAAAACAAAACCGCATTACCAGCATACCAAAGCCTGTTGGTATCGACCCCATCCAGATATTAAATGAAAGAGAAAATAGGTACGTATTTTATTTGACTCACAAACATACATATATTCACGCTAAATGCTGTACTGAATCGGTAGAGATTATTGAGTGCCTAATTGTTTTTGTACAAAAACGCCGGTTTCGAAGAATCTTGAGACCACCCTCAGATAATACTTGAGCGATTTGATACCTAAATCTATTCCATTACGTTAAAAAAGAGTGGCATTTTAAAACTGATGTCTATTTTAAACTTTTATACAATGTTGTATAGTTGAGCGTTTATGTTTAGTTTTTGGGTAGTTGTTGTATATCGTCATTTGGGATGCCTAAACGATACAGGAATCAAGAATTTCCTAGTTAAAATATGATGTGCGAAGTTTCAATTTAAGTATTTCCATATATTTCCAAAATTTGTGACGCGCGAGTGTCCACGGACGTTTGAGTGATTATAATATTACAATGGACTTATATCGACATTGTTATTGCAGGATTGCAGCTCGAATAGCTCATCGTATGGAAGTACTGTCGAACTTACCAGCAAATTTAGCTGACGATTTACGTCTTCAAGCTCAAATAGAGCTTCGAGCTCTCAGGGTGCTTAATTTCCAGAAACAACTTCGGGCCGAGGTTTGTACCAACACATTTGTTTTTGTTTATTTTCGAATCAGTTCGTCCGGCCATCAAGTGTGATGGCTAAATTATGTATTTTTTTTATTTACTTTGACTTTGGTAATTTGCATTATCTTTATATATTACGTCCATTTAAAAGTGTTTAACAAATATAGATTGCAAAATGTGAAAGAGATTAGTTGTATTAGTAGGTTCATTTAGGTATTATGTATGGTAAAATTTAGGTTTTTACTGAAATCTGTGTCAGTACTGAGTAGGACACTAATGTTTTGAATTTATTTAGTTTGCAACATGGGCGTTAGTATTTGTTATTTGTCAAATTAAGTTTACGTTAAGTTACTCGATTTAATAAAATTGGGCCTAAATTATTTAAAATCAGTCATAAGTCGTCATAGAGAGTCATGTCAGGGTTATGGGTAAAGCGTTCTCCTCCTCCTTAGTGAGATTAAGTGGCATTGAGGAAACATCCAATACACTAACTTTTTTACATATACTTTAACTATCGCCTTAAATAAAATGTACAAAATATCACCAACTTTTAGCAATTTTACTCAGTACGTACACGAAATTCAATAATCGAAATGAAAACTGCTACTATATTTTCTGTCGATGGCGACTAAACTGTTTTTTTACTTAATAATAAGTAAACTACTGCGTTTTAGATGTTGATAAAACGATAACGAAGTTTCAAGCGAGCGACTTGTATCCGGTTCCTTTAATCAATGGATCGTAATCCGTAAATATAACCATGCGTTGCTAGTTTAAAACCAACTAAGCGTTTCTTCTAATACCGCAAAATATGTTTTGTACCAAATACCTGTGACTAGCAGCTGTAGTTAGATATCTGATACCCACAGACCTCTTACCAGGGTACGATTCTTACAAAAGACTGCCGTCCGAAAGCAACTCGTTACTGTTTCAATATGGGAACTGGGCATTATTTGAGAAACCGACGTCTGATTTAGGACCTGTTAACTGTTTTTTTGTCTTATAGATACTAGGACAAATGAGACGTGACACGACGTTAGAGACAGCTGTCAATATCAAAGCATACAAACGTACGAAGCGGCAGGGTCTCCGAGAAGCGAGGGCCACAGAGAAACTAGAGAAACAACAGAAACTAGAGGCCGAAAGGAAGCGCAGACAAAAACACCAAGAGTTTCTACAAACTGTGCTGCAACATGGTAAGGCATTAATTTATTTTCGCCCTATCAAAGATCTATGGAAATCTGTTACTTATACTCGATTTTATATATTTACGACGGACGTACGGGAAGCATGGCAGCACAATAATCCGCCTAGATCGCTTTTATACATTTTGGATGGACACCCCGCGCACTGCCACCGGTATGGATAAAACATAGAAATCGCAATATGTCAAGAAGTGCAACAATGTTCTTTTGCATATTTAGTTATGCAAATACCGTTAGAATCGACAGATAACTTAATAACATCTTTTTATCTCTTTTTAACAAATGTTGACATTTTGTATGCGTTAAGAGATAAAGACATTTTTGTCTATTTTCGCGTCGATTTAAAGTGACGTTATGACAGCCCTCATGCTTGCTAAGAACGCCATATGTTGTGTTAAATTTAATAGTGATGTACTATTACAATTGTCGATATTTTAATTTACGTTCCCAGAAAAGAATATTTGAATATTATATGAATGGATGCTATTTGCATCGAAAATATCAATCACAGTCTATCGTAATAAGAATTATTTCAACTGCTCACTTTTAAAGTAAAGAAAGTAGTTTGAATGTAATCTGGTCACATTTTTTAGTAATGATAATATATCTTGTAATAAATGTAAAAAAATTAAGTTAAGTTATATAAATATAAACATGTTTGCATATCACAATGTAAAAAAATATGTTAGTGAAAAGTATATAAACATTCTTTCTCTCGTTTAATTACATTTCCCTATTTATAAGCCAATCGAGTAACACTAAGCAAATTAAATTTTATAGATAAATAATAATTCTTATCTATTTACCGCAACTTAACTATCGATCTTCATTAATAGATCTTGTATCGATATCGATACTCTACGTTTTCTGGACAACCTTAGTCTGTCAGAATGGCAGCCACATTTTGTAGCATGCTAATTTTTTTTCGTAGGTATTTCATGTCCATACTTATACTTAAGTAAGTAAGTAAGTAATACTTAGTCTTATACTTAAAGGTCAATGGGAAAGAGGGACTAATGACATTTTAACGCTTTAGTTTTGGTCAACACCTACTAGAGGCGCCACTCTCCATACTGGATGATTTTAAAATAAGATTGCCGCTCTTCGAATTTACTTTACACATAAGCACCGAGTAACATAAAACCGCTGATGCGATGCGGCCCAGCCCGCTTGAGTGTGCTTTACAATGCGATGCATCCCTGACCCGATACGCTCCGTCCCGTCAACAGTGGGCGCTATCCTTAATTGGTACTCGCCTACTTACCTCCGTACTTTAATAATTATCTTTTGTTAACACCGCTGCCTATGTAACTCGCTGTCGCTATGACTATAGAAAATATAGGTATGAATGTGCGCTATTTTTGACAGTAAGATATTTCATTTCAATATTGGTTTTCAGCCAAGGACTTTAAGGAGTATCATCGTAATAACGTTGCCAAACTCTCTCGAATGAACAAAGCTATAATGAACCACCATGCCAACGCTGAGCGAGAACAGAAGAAGGAGCAAGAACGTATCGAGAAGGAGCGTATGCGACGGTAAGTCACCAACGCGTAGTAACATCTTCAAATCAGATAAAACAACGCTAGACTATACGTTGTTTATCTAGTAACTAACAGCCCGTCTGACATGTATGTAAGCAGTTAATGAAATACACGTTAGTCTTCATAGCTACTTGAATACTGCCCTCACATGACACACACATTTATTAAGCCTCGTTATCTGCTACGCACACATCGGCGTATTATAAAGCTGTGTACATACACCATACCGTCTAAGCTTCGCACTGGTGGACAAACCTTTTTCTTGAATCACTCAAAAAAACCGCATCAAAATCCGTGTCGTAGTTTTAAAGATCTAAGCATAATTAGGAACAGACAGCGGAAAGCAACTTTGTTGTATACTATGTAATCAACATTTATGCGCATTGAAACTGCAAAAAAACTGGCTTTGTATTCAAAAAATTTTCAAAAAATTTAATGTCTTTACTAATTACATCGTCAGATCGAGCCTAGGTGCTAATGGCGTCAACTCAGAAGTGCGCTCATTCAACTGAAAAAGTAATTTTTAAAATCAGTTTTTAAATTATGGAGAAAGGTATCAAAAGAATTGGAGGCTTTTTCAAAAAAAAAGGACTTTGAAGCTTCTAGATTACATAAAAAGTATGTAACCTAAGAATTTTCGATTCAATTTGCTGGATTATCTTTAATATATAAATAAACACAGCGATCTTAGAAATTACTATATGTATAAGCAAGTCAAATTGGTCTTATTATCCTACAGTCTAATGGCAGAAGATGAAGAGGGATACAGGAAACTTATCGATCAGAAGAAAGACAAGCGTCTAGCGTTCTTGCTGTCTCAGACCGACGAATACATCGCCAGCCTCACGGAGATGGTCAAACAACACAAACAGGAACAGCGGAAGAAACAACAGGAAGAGGAAAGGAGGAAACGGGTGAGTCATACACTGTACACTGTTCAAACCATTGTTTTATGGAATTTCATTTGATTGTGGATATTAACATTATTTGGTATTTTTCCATCAATGGATTCTACATTGACATTGAATATAAACATAAATCTTTAACAAAATATGCTACTGTCTAAATTTTACCCTGTGACATAAATGCTATCTGTGTATACCCTAATTTTTTTTGTCAAGAATATGTTGCTAACGCTGAGCATGAAAGGTGTTAACTTTAAAATATCTTATTGCATATTCTATAATAGATAATATATTGATAAAATAGTGATCTTCTTTTGGAATTGCTTTAATTTATTGCATATTTATTATCTCTAATCATATTTAGATACGCTTTTCGCTTGATTAACTGTTCCTCAAACATATCTAAAGAACCAATAAAAATAACTCATTTGTACTTAACTAATTTCACATTTTTATATAAGTTCCATTTATTTATTTCAATTCCCATAAAATGAAGAGTATTTATTCGCTTAAATAACTTTTACTTATCTTTGATTACTCTAAACATTATTACAAAGTAAACTACTAGGTATGTTATAAGCCCTTGAACTCAAATAATTAAAATAAAAATACACTCATTAATTACCTACAGTTAAAACTAAGTTAATAAAAAAGGACTGCATCCAATGGATAAAATCACTGTTTATATTGCCAAAACGTTTATTGCAATATGTTTAATATATTATCAAAATAATTATCAAGGCTTTTGAAAATGACATATGGGGAGCCACTTTCGGAATTAAAAGAGAGCCTGCCTGTATGCATGTTTTTTCAAAATATCTTTTTAAACAGGAACAGCGCAAGAAACAAAAGGAAGAAGAAAGGAAAAAGCGGGTAAGCTTTTAATAAAAACGGGGCAAGCGCATGTTGTCTTGCATGCTTTCATCTCCATAATACACACCTAGCTGTTAAAAATATTTACCAAGGCCTTGAATTAATAAAAATTGAATAATGTCAGAAATACAGGATGAAATCGAGCCAATGATATGGATTTCAAAAAATCTATAAATAAACATCTAACAATACAAAAAAAAAACATTTTTTGTGTTTTAAAATTCTCTTTTCATGTTACAATAAAATTCCCATATTTTTTTATTGGATTTGTTTATTTTGATTATTATTTAGTGACATTTTATAGCGGTTTCAAATTGCACCAACTTTCATCAGACTTCTTTCACATAGGAATTTATAGATGGAAGGACTTCAGTTCAAACACATAAAAAATAATAATAGTATTGGAAGATATTTATCGATATCGGCACCAAAGTCTTGAGATTTTTTTTACTTTTTGTATGTTAATCCGCCCGGTTGGCAATAGGTTTGCCGCCTATTACATTGTAGGAGTAAGTGCCTTCAGCTTACCGTGGGTGCCTTGGTTGTAACTCAGCCTACCTCTTCGGGAATACGGGCGTAAATACTTAATAAAATATATATACTTTTTAATAATTAATAATACTTCTTTTTCATTTTATTTTTTAATTATATTTTGTATTTATTTTATTGTATTTTTTAATTAAATTGTGTCGAAAATCTTTTTACTTTTTAACATTTATGATTTTATTTTATTTTTAATTCTAAAATTGGAATTACAATAAATAATTTTAATTATTTTGTATTTATTGTGATTTAAAGTCACAAATTGTTTAACAGGTATGTGGATTAGGAAGATCATCGTAAATCCATTATTATCAATGTTTTAAAATAAAAAAAGGAATGTTTTCGTTAATATTGATGTTTTCTGTTAAATCATTTAAACGTTTTGTTTTTACCCCGTTTTAATCATTTCGCTTTGATTTTGTATTATTTGTAATATATTATCAAAGTAATAAAAACTTTTGTACATCTATTAAAAATACTCAGCAGGTGTAATAGACCAATATTTTGGAAGATATATCATAAGTGTAATACCTAAAGCCACATAATAAATGACTTATGAGTTTTTTTGAGCATTGTAGGATGACCAGCTATTGATTACAGTCAAACTACTAGTACATATATGTCATCTGTGATATGACTAGATTCAAAGTAAGGAGAAAACAGATTATTTAAATTATTTTGCCTATTGTCAATAGGTAATAGTGTTTTTGTCTAATTCGTTGACATAGGTTCAAGTTTGAGTGACAAATATTTGTGTTGTGTAAAATAATTTTATATGAATTAAATATTACTGTGTATAAATACTGTTTGCCTATAATAATAAAAGTATATAATTTACTTGCTGTCGAATTTATATGCTATCTAATAATCTTTTATAATAAATTTTAGATTGCCACAAATTTATTTACATAAATTATTAAACCTTTGAATAATTTACATTTTTTTATACTAATATCCACAATGCTTTCATTTACTGTTAGACATTCCTTCCCATCAACCCTAGCAAAGCTCTGGAACAACAGAATATAAACTGTCAAACGCCTATAATTTATTTTAATATCAAATGAATTAGTTCCATTATTAAATACCAGAGTCTTGGTAAAGTCTTGGTAATAGCAGTTTTTATTCAATACTACTATTCTGATTACAGAAATCTCGCAAGAAGAAGGTCCTCGAAGGTGGCGAAATCGACGCATTGGACGATAGTTCCCAAACGTCTGACTCGCGCGTCAGTGTGGTAGAAAGTAAAACTGGAGAGGTAATATACAAAATATAGTATTTTATACTTACTTAATTATTTGACTTTAACTTAATTTTTGAATATACTAAGTACCTATTTGAAAATAACAATATTTTGTGGATATAAATAATTATAGTGTTCCTAGCTGTCACGACAAACTTTGTTCGACCCATTCAGTATGGGAAATAATAAAGTAATATTTTTCTCATTTTCCCTGCAACTTTCCCGGTTTTTCTTCATAAGAACCTTCTCCTGATGATAACTAACATAATAAAACAAGAATTAGCCAAATCGCTCCAGTCGTTCAGAAGTTATGCGTTTACCGACATATTTAGCGATTCATTTTTATATTAGAGATGTTTGAGATACGGCCAATTCCAATATCCTGTCTACATTTTCAGATAGGACTTTTATTGCTAATATATTTTTGTTAGTCATTGAAAAATAATAGCAGTAGTGCTTTGCAATCGATCTTTAGTAGCCCTATGTCTTATCTTAGATAGATTATTGAAATTAACAGTTAGTAACTTGAGTGATAATTGGTACTGGAATTTATTTGATCCTATTGAATAAACCCAATTTTAATAATTAAAATTAATTGATTGTAATATTAAAATAATTTAATGACAATCAATGAAATATATGCAATATGCAAGTTTATTGATGAATTATATAGTATAATACAAGAAAAGGTTAGTATAATACAAGAAAACTATTATGAATGTCTTGTAGAGATAGCACTGAAACGTTGAGACCGTTTTTTGAGCTTGTAGCTATTTTTTGAATTTATTATTTTATACATAAATCTTTTTTCAGATACTTAAAGGCGAGGAAGCTCCATTGTTGTCTCAACTTAAGGATTGGATGGAGGCTCATCCCGGATGGGAGGTTCTTTCAGACTCTGATGACTCTGGAGACGACAGCCAAGACGATGATGGTAAGATTTTCATGTCTGTTTTATTATCCTGTTCAGTATACGGTGCTAGCAAGAATTATGTGCTTTACGCTTATCTACCTTGTATCTCCCCAAACACCTGCCCCCTTACTAATAAAACTTACGCGCCCGTTGATCTGGTGTGTAACTTCACTTTTGCTAACAAGAAATGAAGTTACACACCAAATCAACGGGTGCGTAATTTTTACTAGGAAGGGGGTTAAAATAGTAAGTCTTATTAGGTTAGTCATAAACTCAACTGTTTTTTGATAAGTGACTTTAAAAAATAAACATGGTGGCTATAAAGCATTATTATTTTTTAATGCTGTGAAATGGGTATAATATGAAAGAGCTCATCATGATTCTTAAAATTGTGATTAATACTGGCTACTTTCTTATGTACGATGTCGGCGAACAAGCACAAGGGTCTCCTGATGGTAGGAGACAACTGTTTTCTATAAACACAATAGGTGTTACCTACCTACCTACCTACCCTCCAGACTGGAATGTGTCGGCAGGAATAGGTAAGGCGGTAGATACCTACCCTGGCAAGTTGCTGTACAGCACTTTACCACAAGTGGTCTTGTTGGCTATAACCTATTATACCTATGCTCGCCTCTTACGGGCAGCCTGGCAGGGAGGCAGTCTATTCTTCTCAGTGGACCCTAACTAACACGGGTAAACATTTTAAGCAGTCAGGTTTTTATTTTTTAATAATTTGCTTGTATTATATTTTGCTTTGTGACACTAAGTGCTAAGCAAAGCAAGCCAATGGTCCAGAAGCCAGTGCAAGATTCGAGTTAAAATAAACAAAGCTCAAAACAACGAACAGTCAAGATCAAGACAGTTTTGGTATTTTTACTCTTTCTTGTGATCCTAGCGCAATTGCCTAATTTCATAAAGAGAGTGAGAGTCATGCGCGTCGAAGATAATCCTGATTTTATAACACTTAATTTAAGATATATTTAAAGAGATGTTTCTTAAATTATAGAAAGGAAAGAGAAAAGAGACAAAAACAAGGATGAAAAGAGTGACAAAGAAAAGACTGATGAAGAGAAAGCCCGAGATATGATCAAGAAGGCGAAGGTTGAAGATGACGAATACAAAACCGAAGAGCAAACATACTATAGGTAAGATTGGTTCTCGTTAATTAGATCGCTTATTTCGTAAAAGGCTTTGAAAGACACAATGCTTCGACGAAAAATAATGCTTGGTCCCTATTTCAAGAAACAAGTTACTAAGATAAGTACTGACTTACGAGTACTAACGATAGTTTTTTTGTATAAATTGTAATCTTTATAAGAACTGTCAGTAAGATAGCTAACTACGGCCGCTCGTCGCAGATAGGCTCAAAATGTTTTTGGAATTTTAAGTAACGCCTTTTTATTAATCGTCTATACTAAAATGCGTATACATATTAAATTTCAACGAATTTCTTAGAATTTGTTGTTTAACTACTTGATCTGAAATGGGTGCGTCTTTTGCATAATATAATAAGACAGCTTTTCTTTAATGAAAGGGCAATGCGGATGTTACATTCTACAATTTGAAAGATTTGTACGCATATAGATTGCAATTTTTGAAATAACTTACACACGAATAAGATGTCGTTGTTGAGTTTTTGCACCTACAGCGCGATGATTGGCCAAACCACATTTATATACTTACGGCCAATACAATAACCTATCTACAAATAAATATAGGCCTTCTAGAGTTTGTTGCTAAGATATAAAAATGGAAAGTAACAATGGTTATCTGGCAACTGATCTAAAATAGATACGTTATTAATATTGGCCGTTAAAGATTACGTTTCGTTGACTAGTTGCCAATATTGATAACTATATCTAAGACGAGAGATATGGTTATTTTAGATCTGTTACCGGGGTACCAGTGTTATTTTTCAATGAATAACAAAATTATCTTGGCTACAAAGCTCTATATGCCCTATCTCAATCTGTAGATAGTTTATTAATATTGACCGTATATGAGTATGAACGGGCATGTGGGGTTCTAGGCTATTGTTCAAATTAGGTTTCTCATTAACGTATGCAAAATGGGCGATAAATTATCAATTTGCAAAGACCCACCCATGATGAAGAAGTAGTCTTTTTCTAAAGTCTATAAAATTGCTTGTTTTTCTTTAAATATCATTTATTGTTTTTTTTTTCAGTATTGCTCATACAGTTCACGAGTCTGTAACAGAACAAGCGAGCATTTTGGTTAATGGAAAACTTAAAGAATATCAAATTAAGGTAGGTTATATTTTTACTGTTTTTAACGGATTTATGAATTATTTTCTCATATGATTATTAAAAAGTATATTCACGCCACTATCCTCGAAGACATTGGCAGAGGCACAACCAGGGCACCCACGACTAGCCGAAGATACTAAGTCCCACAATGTGATAGGTGGCAAGCCTATCGCCAACCGGGCACATATCCAATCCCGAGCAACTTTTTTTTATTACAAAATTGGAAAAACCGAATTTCCTTTTTGTTGCCCGATATTTGTTGTCATATGATTATTAATTTAATAGTATTTGGTTTCAGGGTTTAGAATGGCTGGTTTCATTGTTTAACAACAACCTTAACGGCATTCTGGCCGACGAGATGGGTCTCGGTAAAACTATCCAGACGATTGCTTTGGTCACTTATTTAATGGAGAAGAAGAAAGTTAACGGACCTTTCCTCATTATTGTACCGCTCAGGTAAGATTCTAGAACATAGATATTATGCGAGAGTAACTTAACGAAATGTTTATATTATATATAAAATTCCCGTGATACAATGTAAGTTACCGTACTCCTCCGAAACGGCTTGACCGATTCTCATGAAATTTTGTGAACATATTGAGTAGGTCTGAGAATCGGCAAACGTCTATTTTTTATAACCCTAAGTGATGAGGGTCAATCACAGCAAAAAAAAAAATAGCAGAACAACGTCTGCCGGGTCAGCTAGTATTATATAGGAAAGCCGAAGGCATAACCTATATAATATATGAAACAAAGTCGGATTTTTTACATTACCTACTACTTATAACTCGAGAATTGCTGGGCCTATTTTTTTATTCGTCTCAGCTCGGTAAAGTCGAAAGTACGAAATACTGTACGAAAAAGTGAGTTATAAAATTATTGTAGCCTGAGGCGTCGACTGAGGCTAATGTGTAAAGTTCCTTGCTTGAATAAGCTTACTAGCTTCTCTAACTTTTGGTCCATGACACTACAACATCAAGCATTAATGTTACTGCGTAGAATTATACAATGTGGTGGAATCACACCAGCCTTAAAAGTACGACTTGACGACGACGAAGAATTTGCAAAGTGTTAATAACCAACGAATTCGACATAGCAACTGCTTAGTTGGTATTATAGGGATGGATGATTTCTTAGAGCATTGTCTTTTCTCCAGCACGCTGTCGAACTGGGTGCTGGAGTTCGAGAAGTGGGCGCCCACCGTGCAAGTGGTCTCGTACAAGGGCTCGCCCGCCTCGCGCCGCCTTGTGCAGACCCAGATGCGCTCCACCAAGTTCAACGTGCTGCTCACCACTTATGAGTACGTTATCAAGGACAAGGGCGTGCTCGCCAAGGTACATTGACATTTTTTATACGTCATACCTCTAACATATTTTCATGGAAGATGAGTGCTGCAACAACACTTTCGTGATTGACCGATAGTAAATTTATAGTTTAATAAACATAGATTTGCAGGAGAGGAGAGTGGGCCGATTGTTTAGTGGCGATACTGTGTCACAAAGTATCGAGAAAAAAAAATCGTATTGTAAATAGCGACATCTATGCAACATACAAGATACTATATTGTTACTATGAGTTTGTATCGATAGATACTACTACTTTAAAAAGTGTCGAAAAAATATCTTGTTACGCTTTTTTAGAAATAGCGCATATTGGTCTCAACTTCGACCCAAAAATGAACAAGAACTTTATCGACTTACTATGAATTGGCGTTGTGAAAAAGCATTGTAGCGTGTATTTTACTAGGTAGCCAAAAATGGATAAATATAATTTTTGAACGGGACGGTGTGTGCAGGTACAATGGAAGTACATGATAATCGACGAAGGCCACCGCATGAAGAACCACCACTGCAAGCTGACGCAGGTGCTGAACACGCACTACGTGGCGCCGCACCGGCTGCTGCTGACGGGCACCCCGCTGCAGAACAAGCTGCCCGAGCTCTGGGCGCTGCTCAACTTCCTGCTGCCCTCCATCTTCAAGAGCTGCTCCACCTTCGAGCAGTGGTTCAACGCGCCCTTCGCCACTACCGGGGAGAAGGTTTTGTATTGGCCACGTTAATAATTGTGTTTTGTTTGACCCTCGAGTGCGGGTGATGCGATACATAATCTAAACCCACCGTTACGATCAAATTTGGCACTCGGGCAACATTAAATGGAAAAACGTAGTCGTTTGTTTGATAACGGACTAATTTTATTCAACTATGTGACATTTATACATTATATATAAACACACTATGTATCACGACAGTGTCAAATACCAAAAATTAAAATATAACACATAGTTATTTTTGCACAAAAACCGCATAGGTTAGTTATAAACGCGATTTTTTAAATGTTTTAAGCAAAAGAGCAAACTCATCTCAATATTTCGGAAAATTGTAACATTTGTTCTAATATTATTCACCAGTGGTTATAGAGTTTTTTTAGTATTTTGTCACTGCTGGATTTTCATACTATAATTTTGTAGGTGGAGTTGAATGAGGAAGAAACGATTCTCATCATCCGTCGTTTGCATAAAGTGCTGCGACCTTTCCTGCTGAGGCGATTGAAGAAAGAGGTGGAGAGCCAGCTGCCTGACAAAGTCGAATACATCATTAAATGTGACATGAGTGGCCTGCAACGAGTGTTATATAAGTAAGTTAAAAGATTTAATCAAGGTGATTTGGTTAGCAGTGTAACTAAGAGTATTTTAAGAGTAGTAGTAGGTTTTTGTATCAAAGTTTATATGTGAAATATCCAAAACGAAGGCGTATTTTCGACAGGAAAATTCATGAAACAGTAAAAAGTTCGTTCGTTATCGCTTAACGCTTACTAACTTCAAATCTTAAAATGAACATCTATGCATCATCTCAATGGTCGAGGGGTTAGCTTGTACTTATACGCATTACACTACCAACAGACCGCAAGGCTGGGGTTCGATTCCCACCGGGTGCAGTCATTTGTCTGTTGAGCATTTCGATGTTTGAATTTCTGGCTCTAGGTATGTTTATTAAATTTATTTCAGTATCCATTTAAGCATCACTAACACAAGTATATAATTTACGTACTTTGAGGTTAGATTCACTTTGTTTAATTTATATTACTTTATTTATACAACATTCTTTAATTTAACAATTTCCCAATTTACAATGATTGTAAACTTTTAAGGCACATGCAGTCTAAGGGCGTCCTACTGACTGACGGTTCGGAGAAGGGCAACAAGGGCAAGGGCGGCGCGAAAGCTCTGATGAATACCATTGTCCAGCTGCGTAAACTGTGTAACCATCCGTTCATGTTTCCGCACATTGAGGAGAAGTTCTGTGACCATATCGGTGGTGGTGGTGGAATTGTTTCTGGGTAAGATAGACTCCCTTTTTTATGTCAATTTTAAAAAATGTCACCATTAAACATAAACTTTTAATATTTTTTTTTAATTTATAGTCAACGCTCTAATTGACATTTTCCAAATATACTGCCATAGGAAGTGAATTCTAACCCTTAGCCGTGTTATTAATAAACATGAACTAAGGTAGGAGTAAAATTCAGTTCATATTATAGTCTGTATCACATTGTAATAGAGACTATAATACGAGAACCTTAAAATATTTTACTGTGTTTATTAATTAGACAATTGGAGTTCGAATATAAAAGAAATTAAAATCTTGGTTTTGAAACGACTTAAGATTTAAGAATACAGTTATTGAAGAAGCTATTATTTTTAAACTAGTTCTATTGCCATATCCGAAAATCCGTATGTTATTCATAGCAAAAAAACATAAATATATTTTTTAATATCAGTCATAATCATAAATTTCACATAATATAATATTATAATTGTGTATATTAATGAAAGATATATGTTTACAGGCCCGATCTATACAGAGCGTCTGGTAAATTTGAGTTGTTGGACCGAATCTTACCCAAGTTGAAGAAGACGGGGCACAGAGTGCTGGTGTTCTGTCAAATGACGCAGTGCATGACTATCATTGAAGACTATCTATCATGGAGAGGGTTCCAATATTTGAGGTTAGTTGTATTTTTCTATAATATCTAAACACGAGCTATAAACCTTCATAAGTTCGATGTAAAACTATTGCTTGCAAGTTAATGAGGCATAGAGGCATATAATGGCTGCGAGCCTTTGAACGGCTAACAGAATTAATAATTTTTCTACATTAAATATTATGCGTGATTTATCCTTTAGATATCTTGGATTTTATTAAATGTTTAATGGAAATTCATATCTCAATACTACAAAAACTGCAATACCGAACTGTATGCCCCGGTTTTGTTAACATTCGTTTCTTTGAATTGTCTCCCTTTGAAGCATTTTCGTGTCAATAATAATGATAATTTTTATATCAGGCTGGATGGCATGACGAAGGCGGAGGACCGCGGCGAGCTGCTGAAGAAGTTTAACTGCGTGGACTCGGAGTACTTCATCTTCCTGCTGTCCACGCGTGCCGGCGGGCTTGGCCTCAACCTGCAGAGTGCTGATACCGTTATCATATTCGATTCCGATTGGAATCCTCATCAGGTTATTGTCACTTTATAATATAAACGAAAGTAACCAAATATCAAAAACTCTTTGAATTACAACTAAACGTTGTGCGCTGTTATTGTTTCTCTTTTATTGGTCTACAAAATTTCCGCGATAGCATAAATCTATGAACATCTTACCGTGTGTAGCCTTTCTATTATTTAAAAAAGAATTTTCTATTATTTGAAAAATATTTTGCCTGGATAAAAAGACGTTAAAATCTCGTAAGATTTATAAATTTTTCAACGTATTTTAGGCATTTGACTATCGTATTAATTCATGCATTTATCTGTCATTAAACTTACTTCAAGTGACCGTTACAAACATATGAAAATATTTCAAAAATCAAAATCTTTGTGCATGAGCAAACATAACGCAGTAGAGTTTCTCACTCCTCTGCGTTACGCGTAAGGAAGAGAGTTTCTTTGGGATTGCCCTTAATAATATGTATTATTTCACAGGATCTTCAAGCTCAGGATCGTGCTCACCGCATAGGTCAGCGAAACGAAGTGCGAGTGCTGAGACTGATGACCGTCAACTCCGTGGAAGAAAGAATATTAGCTGCCGCTAGGTATAGTGACTATGTTTTATTATACAAGGAACGAAAAGTGAGAGAAAAGTATTTAGTCATCCAAAAAAATACATTTATTGGTCTCCTTTTCACATAGTATGCTAAACTAAAGATAACTATGGTAAAGATCTTCAATTAAAATGACAAAAGAAATGATTTCTTGCGCTAACGAAGCCGCGTTCAATCTCTACTTATAAAATAATTTCAAATACGCAAAAAAGAGTTTTAATACTATTTTTCTTTTAAATCTTAATATAGCAATCACAGAACAACTGTTAATCTTAAAATATCTCATTTGAAATTAAAAAAAATATATTGATGGGTATATTTAATATTCAGGTATAAGTTAAATATGGACGAGAAAGTTATCCAAGCTGGTATGTTCGATCAAAAGTCCACCGGCTCCGAGCGGCAACAGTTTTTGCAGAGCATCCTCCACCAGGACGGAGATGATGATGAGGTATCAGTCTTTATTATATTACAAGTAAGAGCAGTACCTTTTCCTACCGACCTAAAGTCAGTGTCTCATAATACTATAAAAAACAAAAGAAAGTATCTTCACGCACATATCCCCGAAAAGGTAGGCAGAGGCACAACTAGGCCACCCACGACTAGCCGAAGACACTAAGTCCCAGAATGTTGCAACAAAGCACATATCCAATCCTGGGCAACGCTAATTTTATTAGAAAATTGAAAATATGCATTTTCTATTATTTTTTTTGTTGTTGGACTCGGGGATCGACCCCGGGACGCCAGACAGACCACAGAGGAGATAAAAAACATACACCACGAAAATGTACTACCTACTCGATGATTAACAACATATCAATTGCCAATTAGACGTTTACACGTTGGGGGAATACCTTGTTCTTGTATTGTAGATCTACTTGACTTTAGTGTGACAGTTCGTTCGGTTATGCATGTAAAGTATCTTCACGCCCATATCCTCGAAGTGTGAAGTAGGCCGAAGACACTTAAGTCCCACAATGTGACAGGTGGCAAACCTATCGCCGACCGGGCACATATCCGATCCCGAACAACATGGTTTTTTTTATTAGAAAATTGGGAAAACCCAATTATCTTTTTGTTGCCCTACCCGGGATTCGAACCCGGGACCTCATGCAGTCAAGTCCAACAACTGAACCGCTTGACCACAAAGGCGATCGCTTATGCATGGATTTATTTATTCCTACCTACAGACGACGTTATAGAAAATGAATAGCTCATATGACAATATACTTAAGCAAAAGAATGTCTGGTTACTTTTTCCTTCAAAGCGCTCGAAGCTTTAATAAAATTAAGCGGATCCAGAGTTACCGCGCCTTAATGTGAGGTACAACAGAAAGTATCGCTAGTAGTATAATAATTATGATGATGACTACAGGAAGAGAATGAGCTGCCCGACGACGACCTGATCAACGAGATGATCGCGCGCTCCGAGGAGGAGCTGGAGGTGTTCAAGCAGATCGACATCGAACGCAAGAACACCGAGACACAGTCGCGTCTTATCGAAGAGTCCGAACTGCCCGACTGGCTGGTTAAGGATGACGACGAGGTCGTTTGTAACAAGGTAAATATTTTGATAATAATTAGTAATTCATTGTTGGCATTTGATAAAAGTCATCTGTTATTTATAAAAAAAATATAGGAAATATGATAATAATAATATCTTTATTGAACATAAAAAAAACGTTAACACTGAACACAAAAATAATACAGTACAATGGGCGAGCTTATCTCCAGTAACAGAGATTTCTACCAGCTGACCCGTGAAAAGGACAAAACAGTAACAAAATTAAACGTAATTAAAAGTAATTTGAAGAAAAAGTCATTTTATTCGTGTTTAATTTTTATTCATTACCCGGGCCTTTGATTTCAGGCCTACTTAAAAACCAACTTATAATAAGTATTTACAGAATCGAAAGCTTGACCGAGGTAATCATTAATATATTTTTCTGGAAATTGAGTTCAAATTCATTCTAAAATTTAATTCTGTCCTAAAGAAACCCAACTTAATACAATAATCTCTTACCCAAACTCATATTATATATAAAGTTTCTCTTTCAAAGGGTCAAAGCTGGAATTTCTTAGATGAGGACGAAACACTCGGACGTGGCTCTAGACAGCGGAAGGAAGTGGACTATACGGATTCGCTGACCGAGAAAGAATGGCTGAAGGCCATCGCTGATGACGAGTTCGATGAAGAGGAAGAGGAAGATGACGATGATGAGGTCCTTGATAAGAAACGCAAGAAGGGGAGAAAACGACGGTGATTATAATGATATGTTTTTAACTTAAATATTGTATTTTTTTTAGCTTTGGCGCCATCGAGAGAAAAGATGGTAGAAGTTTTTCCATAATTATTAAATTTCGTGTTTATATTGAGTGAAATTAGTCAATTTTGGTGGTGTTATGTACAATTTTGTTGAGTGAAAGTGCACGAATGAAATAATCATGAAAAAATGAGCGTATCGTGTATTTCCTCGTTGCCTCCAAATCTCACTATATGAGCTTCAGTAATGAAGTCACCGTGAATGTCAAAACTTGAAGGATTTTTTTTTCAAAATGTGATTATTATTATAACACTTTAAATATCATATTTGACAATATTAACGCAATTATTTTATACATATCTTCATGCCAAGTCCCTTGCGTGGTCGGCGGAGAGTATCGAGCGCCAAATGTCACGATCCTTGCAGACCTGGCCTAGCTTCGTTTACATTCACCTGTTTTAAACAAGGCTTCGGAGACTCGTGACTCCACCCTCAGATAAAACCCGAGCGACTGGATTGTGAAACTTCACGTTGTATAACTGTTTTGTCAATCTTTCATCGGCCTTCTTAACATCACCAATCCAAGTAGTTTCCCCTTTTTCGTTTTGTTTTAACCCAAACACTTTTCAGTCCTACTTTATCTTTTATCTCGCCGTCTTCTGCACTTCTCAAACAACAATATTAATAATTAAAACAATTTAATTTGTTTTAACTGTCTAAAAAAAGACAGTTTTATCAATTATAAATAAACATAATTTTTTAACTCAATTTTGTTGTAAAGTTTGTTTTTTAACTCAATTGGTAGATTTTATCTGGTAAAGCTTTGACCAACTTCAACAGGGTTGTGTAAATCCGCATCTTAGGTATTTACAGAGGCGGTCACCTCATTAGTAGGTCATTATGACTAGCCCGTCAAGTCAGCGGTCTGCTCGATTGCCATTCAATACCCTTAAAAAAAGATTGATTAAAATAATAGCAATAAAGTAATTTCACCTGAGACCTGAACCCAAGTTGACTACCATATATGTAGTTCCGTTGCTATTGTTTTGAATTATTCTAGCGACGCTCAGCACAATAGCTTTTACACAACTTATTAAGTTTTAATTTTGCGTTTATGCGGTACCTTTTTTTATTATATTGGAAGGCAAACAAGCAGACGGATTTCCTGATGTTAAGAAATTCACGCCGCCTAAAGACACCAATTGCTGAGGCCGGGATGTTAGGCCTCGAGCAAATGTAAGTTTATCGGCTACCTTACCCTCCGAACCGGAACGTCATGACGTTTATGGCGGCAAAAATAGGTAAAGCGGTGGTACCAATCCAGGTGAGTCGCTACTAAACTCAACCACCTAGTCAGATGTCACGGTGTTTGGTGACGGTGAGCCTATGCTCGCTTTTTACGAGCTGCCTGGCAAGGAAGGCAAATAGTCTATTCTACTTCTTTTATACACATACCTGCGTTTTCTGCGTATGGAGGAACAGTTGCACACGCGACTTCGCCCGCCTGGAATTTAACAAAAAGTTACATTTTTAGTTTATTTGCTTTTCTGTAGCATTTTTTTAAATAAAAGTAGCATTTATGCTACTCCTTATTTTGTCCAGATACCTGTCAGTGAAAGTCGCGTCATCATCGATCCAGCCGTTTCAGAGCTGTAATTATTTCCAATAGACGGAACAAATTGACACACAGAAAAAATGTGAAAGAATGATTTTACATACATAAATATCTTCATGCCAAGTTCCTTACGGTGTAGGCAGATAGTATCGGGTGCCAGACCTCACGAACCTGACAAACCTGTCTGGCTTCCTCCACATTCATTACCCTCTTCATACAAACATGCCGGTTTCGGACACTCTTGACACCACCCTCGAATAATATCCGAGTGATTTGATCGTGGAATGTCAACCTTGGTCTCCCCAGGTTCCTACATCCATCAACATCCATTGTATATCTGCTTTGTCAATCTTTCATCAGTCATTCTTTCCACATGACCGAACCAGCGGCGCATGCATTTACGCATTTTAACTCCAACACTTTCTTTAATCCCAATCTTTCTCGGATCTCACTGTTACGAATGCGGTCAGCGAACGTTACGCCACAGATTTTCCGTAGCGCTCTCATTTCGACCGCATATATCCTACTTTCATGCTTTTTCTGACATACCCAACTCTTCCACACAATAACCTCAATTTATGCAAAGCGAGTCTAGCTTTTTCTCAAAACCTCGCTTTGAAATAGCTTACCTAACGCTCCATTCACACTGTTAATCGATTATTTTAATTTTACAGACACTCCAAATTTTATTTATTTGTATAGATTAATAATCTAGTATAAATAATGCTAGGAGTAATTTAGTAATAGTTCTAAACAAATCAATTACAAATCTTGTCACACGAGTGAGCCTGAATTTCCACATTGTAAACTAATTAGATTATTTCGTTTAATAAGAAATGAAGATTCAGAAGAAGAAGAAGCGCCTTGTTCATCAAAGAAAAAGAGCAAAACTGAAGTGAATATGCTGAAAAAACGTTTGAAAGGCATAATGAAGAAATTAATTGATTATACAGATGAGTAAGTATTTTTAAGTACTCACATTTATTTAGTTTCATGCAAACGACTCGATTTCATCCAAATTTAAAATTTGAATCGGATATGTCATTTTATGTACTCTTGAACATAGTAAGTAAGTATCTTCACGTCCATATCCCCGAAGAGGTAGGCAGAGGTGGCCAGGGCGCCAACGACTAGCTGAAGACACTATGGCCCACATTGTGATTCGTAGCAAGCCTATCGCCAACCAGGCACGTATCCAATCCTGAGCAACATTTTATTTTAATAGAAAATTGGAACAACCACATTTTCTTTATGTTGCCCGACCCTGGTATCGTACCCGGGACCACATGCAGTCAAGTCCAACACCTAAGCTGCTAGATCACAGAGGTGATTTTAAACATAGTATTAGCGGATTATTAACATTAAGTTCCAAAAAGATAATTTATAATATTAATAATTTGTTAGTAGTATTGTGTTTAAGAATGAAAATAAAAAAAAAACTTGATTCACGTGGACTATACAAGCGGTATTTGTGCGCGTCGATGCTTTTGTAAACTACCACCAGATTGGAATCGAGGCCACACACTGACACTCAGCGGGTCTTTTTTTTTCAAAACTATTCAAAACGATATAACTTAAAAAAATATGATTTACAATCTAATTTTACATATGTACATCATAAAAGTATCGCCTCTGTGGTCAAGCGGTCCGGGTGTTGGACTTGACTACGTTGGTCCCGGGTTCGAATCCCGGGTCGGGCAACAAAAAGAAAAATTGGATTTTTCCAATTTTCTAATTAAAAAAAAAATGTTGGTCGGGATTGGAAATGTGCCCGGTTGGCGATAGGCTTGCCACCTATCACATTGTGGGGCTTAGTGTCTTCGGTTAGTCGTGGGTGCCTTGGTTGTACCTCTGCCTACCTCTTCGGGGATATGGGCGTGAAGATACTTCATACATCACAAATAAACAATTAACAAATTTCAGTGCGAAATTGAGGCGTTAATGCTATGTTCGCCTTTTAAATACTCTGAGATTTTATAATAGCCGTTCTTACATAATTTTGTTTTTATACATATTAAACTTATGTAAAGGTATATTTTTTGATCGCCTCGTTGGTCGAGTGGCTAGCGTCCTACACGCCTAACTACACTGACCAACCGCAAAGCTCGGGTTCGATTCCCGACGGGGGCAGACATTTGTGTGATGAAACATTTAGATGTCTGCATTTCCGGGTCTGGATGTTTATTAAATTTATTCTGGTATCTATTTAAGTATTTCTATGTATTAGTATCGTTGACTAACACCCATAACACAAGCATATAGTTTGCTTACTTTGGGGTTAGATTCAATTTGTGTAACTTGTCCAGGAACATTTACATTTATATCTAATAGCACTGGGCAACCTATTGTAGAAATGTATACATTAACCCAAAAGGGGTTTACTAATTTTATGGAGACAAGTTTTGTATACTGAATTATTTTTATGTTTCGTATTTAAACCGAAGACACATTTTTTTTGCAAAAAAACGTGATAAAAAGTACACTTTTTTTAAATTAGTAAATTGACCAATAATAACACTTAATTTAAAATTTCAATTACCTCGAACAAAATCTACATCTAAAGTAGCTAAAAACCATCTTGATGATGTCATCTTTTTTACCAACTAAATCCGCAAAGAAATCAATCCATCCATTAGAAAGTTATGATGGCACAGACAGATCAAATCTTTAACCATATCATACCTCCACTTTCCTTTTCTCACATTTTTTAATTTCACCCAGTATAGGCCATGGTTGGCTTTTAACATCAGGAGAGGTGTGCTTGTTTGAAGTTTTATGCCATTAAAAAACTCTTATATTTGCTCCACACGTGGCTTTTCGTGTAGCTATTCTATGTTTGTTTTGCAAAATTATACAAGATACTCACAATAGGCAAAAAAACATTACATGTATGGAGCAACGTGCCAAAAAGATATACATTATTCTTTGCTACCAAAAATTAATTGACTGCACCAAATCAAAGATAATGTAATTACTATGTTTATACCAAATGGACATTGCACATGCAGCATGTTTGAGCTAACCATGTGTTTGTTTAAAATAAGATTTTTCTTACAGAAAATATGTTAGTACTTTCTGATTCCAATACCAACTGTATTTTTTTAATAATTATAATGAAATACAATAATAAAATATTCATTAAAAACCTTAACCCGAAATGATTGATCAGCTTCTACATTGTTTTAAACGATGTTGTTAAGGTCAGTGATCCATCATCCGTTTTTAAATAATATTATTTTAGGAACAGCATAATCTAGAGTTATACAATATCGAAAACGTGATAATTATATGAAATTAACTTATTTTTACTTGCAGGGCTGGTCGAGTTCTCTCAGAACCTTTTATGAAACTGCCATCCCGGCGAGAGCTCCCCGATTATTATGAAGTCATCAAAAAACCTCTGGACATAAAGAAAATTATGAACAGGATTGAAGAAGGAAAGGTAAATTATATGTTATAATGTTTATCAATAGTCCTGACCGCCAATATTATTAGACTTTGAAAGGCGTCTAAATGGTATAGTTCGAAGGTTGAGATCATCCTCATCCAGTTTGGTTACATGCATAGAGAAGTTAGTACAAAAACTTTGTGGCTTTACATTAACATCTACTAACCGTTTGGATGAAAAATAAAAGTATCGTTTCTGACAATAACTAACACAACAAAAAAGAATTAGCAAAATTTTTCCATCCGTTCAGGCATGACGTTATGACCACGCGGAATGGGAATTCATTTATATAAGTGTGTGGGAAAGTGCTGACGCCGCTCAGAGATGTTAAAGGGAGAAAGATATATTCCCAGTAAAGCAAAATATGCTTCCTGGGATCTAAGGTCCTAGGTTCTATAGTTGTGTACACTGTTGGGCTCAGATAAAAAAAAACGTTATATTGCGATGTAGGATTTATTCTAACCTCCGTTTTTTGCATTGCTCGACAGATGTTGAGGTGCACAGTACAATCTTCATTAGGCGTCGTAAATACCTAACCCTCTTACAATAATTTCAAATAATTTAGTTATTTAAAAGGGGTCAGAGATTAACATTGCTTACTTACCTATTTATATTCGATACAGAAATTCTTTATAAATTAGTGCTTGGAAATTTTACCTGAAAATTCTGCATTTTTAACTGTTGTTGCAAAAGAAACAGACTGAAAATAGACAAACCGTAGAACTTTAAATATTCCACATTTACTTGCTAAAATTCTTCGCGCGCATTGTATGGGTAACAGCTAAGAGCGCGAGCTTTTATCGACAGTAACTTTGTTTTTACTTTACGTATTTTTATTTTATATGTTTTTACTATTTTTTACGTATCCTGAATGAAATCTGAGTCGAAATATCGTTAACTAATTGGAGAAAACATTGCTTAGTTTGTATCGGACATAAATCTTCCTTTATATTAACTTATTTGTATACCATATCATAATAACATGGTATACAAACGGCGATTTGAAGCTTTGGCGCCATTGAGAAATAAAAGATGGTCGTCTTTATCATTTATTATATTTCGTAATTAGATATTTAGTATGATATACATATTGAGTAAAATTAGTCAATTTTGTACAATTGTTAAGTGCAAATTTATCACGAGTAAATTAGTGTATTGTGTATTTCCTCGTTGCCGCCAAATTTCACTAAATTAGCTTAAGTAAGGAGGCCACCGCTTGACACAAAACTTTCTGTAACAACTTATGACTATTATAATTTCCTAGTAGTGGGCGCGAAACTTGCACGAAAGTGGGATTTAATAAATGAGTCGAAATTAAGGTAATCGTAGCCTAAGTTACTCCTTATTACATCAGGTAGAAAACTGAAAAATGAAAACCTCGTCAACATAGGCTTAGCCGTTTCTGAGATTAGCTAGAAAAAACAGACAGACCGACAAAAATTAAAAAAAAAACTTTTGATGTATGTACTATGTACGGTAGTACACCGTATATACATTCATATGCATGTATTAAAAAGCGGTTATTTTAGTATTACAAACAGACACTCCGATTTTATTTATTTCTGTAGAATGTAGACAAAAAACAGGATATTTAAAATTTAAAAAATATATATAACCCGAGGCAGTAATGCCCAAAAGGTAGAATGTCCTAATAAAGGGACAAATTATTAAAAATGAAACACATTATTTACAAATATTAAGTCATCCGCCTTCATAATGTGCCGAAGATAGATAATTTTTTTTTGCAATGGGTTGTAGATTAAATTCAGATATTGTTACAGTACGTGGAGATATCAGACTTGGAGCGTGATTTCTTCACTTTGTGTGCGAACGCACAAACTTACAACGAGGAAGCGTCGTTAATATATGCAGATTCAGTGCGTCTCAGAAACGTTTTCCTAGAAATTCGGCGCCGATATGAGTCAGGGCAAAACTCTGATGAATCTGAAGACAATGAAAAGCCTGGTCAGTATTGCCTAACATCTAAACTTAAACTACTATTAGGTTAATCATAGACCGTCTTACATTAAAAAAATTAAAAACTCATTGAACATATATTTTACTTATTTTTGTCTAAAATTAAATTCTCAACCAATAACGTGCTGCCACGTCATCCACGTGTCATTGGTTAGATGTCAGTTTTACACAGTGTTTAGTTGAAACCTAAGTTTATGTTTAATTTCATCAGCATTTTAGCAATAAATGGTAAACAACTAAATACAGGCTAAAATCTAACTCCATTGCACTCATCCGAGGTACATACTCAACCCAACGATAAGCAAGTAAATATTATGGATTTTGTACGATAGCCATATTAAAAGTTAATATAACTTATATCATATTGATATATCATGAACATATCGTCTTGGATTTGTGTTAACACAGGCGTCAAGCAAGCTGTGCGTTGTAACCACAATTATCTTGTACTAGTAGTTTCACGCAGCTTCGCCTGCGTAACTTTGCTTCTACTGCACCGATTTTTATGAAACTCACTCAGGGATAATGTAGCATTCTAAAGGTGAAAGAATTTTTGAAATCGGTCCAGTAGTTTTGGGGCCTATTCATTTCAAACAAACCAAAACTCAAACCTTTCCTTTTTATAATATTAGTATAGATTTGCACAAATAAATGCAATCAAACTTTTAGACCTATGATTGTGGGAATGTGTATGGGTGTCCAAGTAGTGGATTGCTTGCTTTAGTCACAGTCACAGTGGAGGGTGAATGTAAAGAGAGACGGTTACATTTTAATGCAAAGAAAACTAAAATAATGATATATGAAAAAGGTGTATTCAGAACGGATGTAAGGAGTTTTAGTTGATGATGTAGTGCTGGAACAAGTGAATGGAATTGTATATCTTGGTAGTGTTTTTACGAATAGCAGTGGTGGATACATAACCTATTTCAAAGCGAAGTTATGTGCTTATCCCGACGTTGTTGTATGGAAGCGAGAGTTGGGGTATGTCACAAAAAGCATGCGAGTAAGGTAAATGCGGAAAATCCGCGGTGTGACGCTCGCTGACCGCATTCGTAACAGCGAGATCCGGGAAATTGTGGGATTGAAAGTAAATATTGGTGTTAGAATGAGAATGGACATGTTCCGCTTGTTTGGTCACTTGGAAAGACTGAAAGACGAAAGATTGACAAAGCAGATATACTATGCGAATGTGGATAGATGTTGGTACCTAAAGAGACATTGCAAGATCAAATCGCTAGAGTATTATCCAACGGTGGTGTCAAATGTAAGAAGGCGGCGTGTTTGTTTGAAAAGTGTAATAAATGTGGAGGAAGCCAGAAATGTGGTCTACAAGGATAGTGAGATGTGACGCTCGATTCTCTCTGCATACTTCGTTAGAGACTTGGCGTAAAGATATGTATGTATGTACGTATAGCTCTTTCCTTTATATTTAGTGTATTTATATTAGTAGGGTGTTTCCTATCATGAAGAAATCGGTCTTTTTGTTTGCGTTTCGACTTGTAGTTCAAATCAAACTATAAGCTACCCCGTAAGGGACTTGGAGTGAAAATATATAAACTAGCGTAACGTATATTTATATTAAGCGTGTGTTTTTTTGTTCATATTTTTATAACCCCTTAATGCAGTAAAAACATATAAAACGACGGGTAGTACACACCTTATCTGATTTTTACTTTTATTTTATAGAAGAAGAAGATTCAGATGGTGAGTCAAACCGCTCAGTGAAGATGAAAATCAAGCTAAAATCAAAACCCAAAACCACACCGTCTCGGAAACGGAAACAACGGAAATATATATCGGACGACGAAGAATATGAAGAGGATTAAGAATTCGCTTAGAAATAAGATTCAAACTCTACGATCAAACCACGTTTAACGAGGAAGAAATAGTTTAATGACCCCTTAACTCCTTAATGATTGATTCTGCAATTATTTATAGAAGTAGAAGTTTGCACCCAGACCTTGCTGGGCCAATAGACTTCGTCATTTCAAAACAATCAAACATCATCATTATCAGGCAACCTTTATTGTCTTGTACTTCTCTCAATTACTAAACTTTGACCAAACACGACTAGCATATTTATTTGTTGTTCAATATATAGCATATTTTTTGACATACAATTTCAAATTCTAAACTGCACGTAGTTGTACCTTTTAATTATTGCAAAATTCGATCTAAATTGATTTAAAAACTTTTCCACGGACAAACAGATATCATTGAAAGAGGACTTAGAATCATATGACCAACCCTGCTATATCATTCGTTTTTCCTGGTATGTCTATAATACTTGACAAATATTTTATTCCAAAGGTCACAACTTGCAAGTTAAAAAAATATCTTTCATAATTACAAATATTAAGGGGTAAATAACTTGTTATCTGCTACAGTGATTTTTCCTTCAGCGAAATATTAGTAATATACATGTGAAATATGTTTCTATTGGTGGTAGTTTGTTATAGACTCGCTAAACTAATTTTTAGTTATTGCTACATTCTTTCAATGCTAGTAATAGAAAGAGACAAAACATCTTCAGCGCTGTGAGATTATTTTGTACATGACATTTCTACTGAATTAATTTATTCCTCAGAGAATATTGATAATAAACATCATGAGTTGCCAATCTGACACAAATAAAATGTTGCATCTCTTTTATTTTTGTTTCATTGGAGAAAGATAGCATGGACTTTTAAGTTTAGTTGGTGCTCGGCAGAACCACCACCATTAATAACAACCTGACTAAATTATCATTACACTCTGACTTAATTTCTTAACATTTATATAGATAGTGACTAGATTAAACTATGTATTAAGTTTTGATGGATATGGTATTTGAATGTAATACTTTAATCATAAAATATATGCCTAAGTATACAATACGTTTTTATTTTCTTAATGCATAGAAATAAAATAGTAGTAAATTATGCATTTTCGTATTATATGTGAAATTCTTTAATCTATTTTAAATGTATTTAATTTAGAAATTTAATATGTAGAATGGCAAGTAATTCTCAAAGTATTGTATAATAATTATAATTAAATTAATAACTGAAAAATCTTGACTTTATTTCAATATTCTCGATAGATAAATTCGTTTTCACAGGAATTAGTCATTGTTTGTTGCCTTGCACAAGGGTATAGTATCAATTACGTGTTATTTCCAAACGGTTGTAACTTAAGAACCTTCAAGAAACGAGCTCATTCTTATCCAGTCCCTAGCAAATACCTGTTCTAATACCGATAACCCCTGTACTTAATAAAAGTGCCCATTAAATACTGGTGATGCGTTGCCAGTATTCATTTTTAGGTATAATTAGTATCATTTAAATCAAAAGGAACTATTTACTATATTTGCAATACATATTCTGATGATATGTATGATAATAAAATCAAAATTACTGGTACTAAGTCTGGTACCAGTCCCAACAGTAGGTAGGTATTGGTATTATTCCAAGGTCATTACTTCTGGTTCCAAAAATACTGGTATTTCAAGCCCTGCCTGTGATACTTCTCGTATCGTAGATGTTCCTAGCACCGGTGATTACTTACTTTAAAAAAAACAATAATAATATATTAAACTGATTTATTTTGGTCCTTCCACTTAAAGTCACCCCACTTGTATTTAATACCATGAACCGATATCATGTGTTTATTGACACTACTGCTGTGTGTAAATCGCTGCCCACAATTGGGACATGTAAAGGGTTTCTCCCTTGTATGTACCCTCTGATGTCTCACCAAGTCACTGGTTGTGTAAAATGACAGCAAGCATTGATCGCATTTGACTGATTTATCTCCAGCATGCCTAAAAAAGAACAGAGCTATGTACTTATTATTTATTGATAACATTTGATAGAATAATAACATTGCTAATGTTTATATAGAAAATATTACAAAATTACCAATAAATAGGATATAAACCTACTGCTTTCAATTTTTTTTATGTTAATGGAAAGCAAAAAACCAGACAGATTTTGAGACGTTAAAAAAAACTAAGCGGCCTAGAGATACCAAAAGTTGCAATGGTGAGTTGCCAACCTGAGGCCAGGATATTAGGTTTCAAACAAAATTAAGTTGACCAGCTACTGTATCCTCCGAACCGGAACACATCAATGGCAAGCACTGACGTTATGGCGGTAGGAATAGGTAAGGCGGTTATACCAGACCAGGCGAGTCACTGCAAAACTACCACCTAGTCAGATGTAACGGTGTTAGTAATGGTACACCTTTGCTCAGAAGGTAGATGATCTTTTCTGCAAAGGAGCTTGGACCAACACGGGGAAAATAATATAGTAGCCATAAGGAAACTAATAATCAGATCCAGTTAGTCAATATAAACCTGAAGAAGAAAAAGTAGGCAGAGGCGCCTACGACTAGCTGATAACACCAAGTCCCATAATGTGATAGATGCAAGCCTATCGTCAACATATCCAATCCTAAAAACATTTTATTATTAGGAAATTGGAAACACCACATTTTCTTCTTGTTGCCCGACCTAGGGATCAATCCGGACAAGTCCCACACCTGGACTGCTAGACTGTAGAGGCGATAGAGGATATAGATTTTAATTTCAAATATCATAAATCTGGTTATTTTATTTTATTTAGTACTAGCTGTTTAGGCAAACTTTGCTCCACCTTGTGTAAAATAAAATTATTTTTTTTCCTAGTTTCCTCACAGTTACAATGGAATAAAAAGTGCCCTATATCCGTCTCCTCCACATCCATTTCAGCCAATCTTGAGTTATAGTGTAACTAAACATGACTTTATGTAAACAAATATTTACCTTTTCAAATGGATTATCAAACTTCTTTTTGTGTGTGTCTTATATCCACATATGTGGCATTCAACTTTCTTCATAACACTGTGTGTTCGTCTGTGATTACTTAATTCTGAGGCACTCACAAATGTATTGCCACAGTCTTCACAACTGTAATTGCGTATATTGTAATGCCGATGAATATGATCTTTCAAAGCTTGCTGTGATTTCAGAAATTTTTTACATATGTCACATTGGAATTTTCCACTTTCATGAACATACTGATGCTTTTTTAATGTAAATGCATGTTTGAATTGCTTCCCACATATGGTACAAGTAAAAAATGTGGTACTGCTATGAGTTTTATAATGTGCAGTTAGGCTAGAAGATTGAGTAAAGGATTTGCCACATTCACAATGGTAAGGTTTTTCACCATTGTGTATTCTCATATGATTTACTAATGTTTGACTATGAGGAGTACTGTATGAACATTTTGTACAATGATGCCGACGGTTAAGACCAGATCCTGTTACAGTACCAAAGTGTTGTCTTTTAAAATGCATAGACTGATTGTGTTTTTTTAAAGAAATATTAGTTTTAAGAATTTTCTTGCAAATGCCACACTGGAAAGTATTTCTTACATCTGATGTTTCATTTTCATAGGATTTTTCTTTTTCTAAAAACAAAAAAAAAAAGTCAAATATCTAAAATATAATTTATATTCTGAGTGAACAATGTTATTAAAAATTGTTTGTCCTCGCTTTTGAAGAACCATAGTATATTCAATAATTATTCTAATAAGTTTATTGTTCAGACAAAGCTGTCTTACAATATTTTTTATTCATCCTGATAATGATAAGATTATAAATAAGACTGAATCCAGCGTAGATCTTGATTGTTATGATAAAATATAAAGATATACGTTAGTGCTCACTGTAGCCATGTTCTGATGTAAGAAAAAACTAAGCCTGAACCTCGAAATCACATTTGTTTTTCATGAATCTAGATGTTCATAGTTTCTCTTGTTTATACAGCAACTGAAACTGAATGTTAAATAACCTTAACATATTTTAATACGACAAAAGGTCCAGGGACAAGCTTCTAAAAAAATGCTTTTTAATTTTGTAAATATACCTTTTAAATCATGTTCAGCGACCACTTTCTCTTTCTTTTCTCGTAGTTGATTGGAAAAATATAAGAGCCTTTCATTATAAGTAACACATTTCTTTTGAAAATTTAGTGCGATATCTAACTCTTGAACACAAATTTTGCAAACAACAGCAGGGAATTCCTTTTCTATAATCATGACAATTTGAAAACAAATTCGTATCTTTTCAAGAATATTTGGATCATTTAGAGGTGTGACTCTTATTTTATTTTTAAGACATAATTGACAAATAACTTCAATTTCTCTAAGAGTCTCCAGCGAATAATCCATAATTATTTATCTCAAAGCGTAGGGAGACCATAGATCTATGAGGGAGACAATAGAAATTTAAATTTTTGCGCAAAATACATAAAACAAATGTTTGTTGTTTTCAATTTCATGTCAAAACCTGTATACATGGCGTGATATTTTAAATCAAACGTAGTAGAATCTTTGCGTAGTAGGTTTTTAAATAGTAGTGCTATCTTTCGAGTGGGACTAGAAACTACAATATTTTTTTAATTAACTCGGTGTAACTTCGCTAGATGTCACTTTAAGCAATGATTTCAGGGTTGTATAGTACAAATCAACCATCATAATAAGTCAAAATAGTATAAATATTTATGCTTGTTTATTGATATTTAAATAAACCCTAGTGATCGATTATAATAGTAAAAGTATAGAATATATTTATATTCTATATTTTGCGTTATAATATTGTTAAAGTTAAAGCAACGAATACAATTTATAAAATAGTAAATTTTTAAAATTGGTATAAACCTAATATTTTGTAATTGGCAACATTAACAAGTGACAGCAATATGGCTGCAAATTTGAAATTCCTGTTTGCGAACACCTATTCTCTTGCGCTTGCGTTTTCAGTTTTCTAAATTGTAAAACATATTATCTTGCGTTTTATTTATTGTATTTTGTTATTTATGATGATAGACCCTGAATATTAGTGTTGTTGTAATTTTTATGAAATACTGATTCAAAGACAACACTAATGAACAAATATTTTAAGGTTCATACTATTATCATCTTCCATTAGATTTTGGAACGTTGATTTAGTGTCACAATTCACTCTCCAAAATAAGCGACTACTAATGCTTGAAACAGAGGTATTTTCAGACATCATTTCATATTTGAATTGATTTTGAAATAATTAGTATTGGTATACCGCACAAGTATCCACCGCTAATTGAAGCACTATATGGCAGCTATGCATCTATACAGTAGGACCTTAGTTGCAAGCTCGAACACTTGGTGGCAGCACTTGACTGATCAGTTTATGACATGAAGTTTTTTAATCTATTTCAAAACCTATTATTCTTATTTATGGCTGCATACCACTGTATACTGTATAGGTATATTATTATACTCTTAGGTCAAAAGCACGCCAGCGGGGCTAGAATGTACACTTTCGTCTTGGCACGATCGCGTCGTTTCGTTTGGACGGTGCGTCTCCTTTCGAAACGTCAACGTTTCTTAAAAAGCTAGAATAATCAAGACTTCAAGCGATATCGTGCAGACGTTGAACAATGACCGAAATTGATTAAAAAAATTGAAGTTTGTCTCTATGGAAACGACATAAAAAGTGTCAAAGGCTTAGCGTCAATTTCTTTTTTTAAGCATATGGCTTTAGCCCTAGATTATAGTTATTGTAGCAAAGAGTTTGTAAGTATCCTACTTAAAAAAAATCCAAATTTATCAAACATTGCTTGCCGTTGACGTGTTCTGGTTCGGAGGGTTAGATAGCTGATAAACTTATTTTTGCTCGAGGACTAATATTCCGGCCCCAAGTTGGCAATGCACCATTATCTACCACCTTTACTGTCTCTAGACGGCGTGAATTTCTTACCATCAGGACATTCGACTGCTTGTTTGCCTTCCAATAGCAAAAAAATAAATAAACAAATTTAGTAGCAATTCATGATACTCAATAGATAGAAAACTGGAGGAGCAAAAAAATAACTCGTACTACAAAAAGCGTAATAAGAAGAAAGGAAACAAGAAAATATAAAAAAATAAAAATTTTATCAAAACGAAATACTTAATAATTTAAAATTACGTGAATAATAAATATGAAACATACGGGAAACGCGACTGGCAATATGATTAGTTCTACAAACGTGGCATACAAAGCGATCGCAGGCAAAACGAACGTTCGTTTCGTTTCCAAAACGAATTCGTCTCTCAAATCTTAGTTTTGGATACGTTATTCTACGAATTTCTAACAATGTCATTCATTCGCTAACGTTTCATGACGTACTATCGTCTATCGCCGACGTCACGTTTTGTTTTGCATGGATGTTCTACGTTTTTTGAGTTTGACATTTCAATGCGGGCCAAAACGAAACGTTCGTGTCAAGACGACGATGTTCATTCTAACCCCGCAGAAAACCTACGTATAACGAAACGTCGGTCATAGCGCCATTTTGAACGATGACCCTGACTGACATATGTGTGACACTTTTTTCTTTATTATTAGTTAATTTGCATCTTTCTGGGATCGGCTAAGACTACTTTTGTGCCATGCTGCCATGGGGCCGGCCGGTGAAAGCTAAACGCAGATGGCAGCAGCTACGCTGGACTCAGTGTCATTAGTTTTGGTGCATATCTGGTTCATTTTAAATTGTTTTTTGCTGTTGTTTTATGAAAGAAACACTTACTTTTTAAAATGTATTCGTCTTGGAAAGTTCATCAACTCAAGTCAGAATTAAAAAGACGGAATAGTTCCATCAGAGGTTGGTTGGTTTTTTATGTGAATGGTGATGATCAAACCAATCATAATAAAATTTTGTTTATTGACATCCTATATTCTACTTTACATTAAATAGCTCAAATAATTAGAGCAAGAATGCTAAACATGTTCAATTAAATGTTCAGTTAAGTTAAAGTTCCATTAAGTACCATACCATGGGTACTCACATGAGGTACAAATGGAATTAGCTGATATTTATGATGATAAAGTATGATAAGATGCAGTTTAGTTACTTTTAACCAAATCACAGTAAAAGCAATACTTGTCAAATTATTGTGATTATGTAGGAAATGTCTATTTTATAATAAACATCTGTTTCTATTTTCATTTAAATACTATCTATTGTTTCAGTACTATGAAAAAACATGATGCAGCTATGCAATTGTATGAATCCCGTCACCTGCTGGCAGCAAGATGAACAATTGAGGGAGATAAAACTTATTTAAAAGGGTACTGTAGGAAAACTATGAAGCAGCTGCAATACGAAGTTGACATCATATTGGATGAGCAAGGAGCACCAGAGGAGTCACATTGTGAATGTCCTGCAGGTAGTGGCATAAATGCTACTTGCAAACATGTTGCTGTACTTTTATATGCAGTGGAGCAAATGGTACGAGAAAAGGTTCTGTTAAAATTCGAAGTCAGCACTGAAAAATTGCAACAATTTCATGTGCCAAAAAAGTATTACACGGGTACTCCAATAAAAGCTGAAAAATTACAAAGAAGGACAAAAAGAGTTAATGTCATCTTTGAACCATACCCAGCAAGTAAACTTAATAAAGAAAATTATAATAATAGGATAAGAAGTTTGGTTCTCAACTTTCCTAAAAATAGTATGCCAATAAAACAAATGTATGAACCAGCTAACCCATATGCCATAGAAATTGATCACAATTATACTGGTGAAGATCCTAAAGTTAAGTTATTAAAGAGTTTA
>NJDC01006929.1:23781-55518 GCA_002245475.1 Calephelis virginiensis | reverse complement strand
CTTACTTATTAGGAGGATAATTAAATTTCACAATGAGACTTTTAATAATTAAAAGTGTTTTGATAATTTTACTTTTACTTTTAATAATTAAAATCACAATTATTGTGAGGATGACCCGGCAGACCAAATAATAAATTTAAAATCGTTGCTTCGAAATAATAGAAGCGGTGAGCCGGATCGCTCAACGCTTCAGAAAAATATGGAAATGGTGTTAGAGCAGGCCCGAACAGAACAGGTGAATGCTCATTCTCGTGCTTACACTGCAGGATGGGTTGTTTACGAAATATTAAAAATTTTAAAAATGAGTGAGTGTCCAAATTTTTGGCAGAACCTAATTTGAGTTATTACCAGCAGTGTCCATGACTGGATTGTTCAATGAGAATATACTGCTGGCCAGAACCAACTAAACTATCGATCCTAAGGTGTAGTTAGGTATTTCGGTACAATTGTTAACAATACAAATGAATACTTGGAAAGTAGTGCACATAAAAATAATCTTTTCTTTTCTATAAAATGTGCTGTAATTTCCAAGTATTATTTTAAATTTAATAACTGTGAGCATAAAGAAGAACAATTCGACCATTTCCTATTTATAACGATAAGGTTCTAAACAATAAATAAGTGCAATGTAATAAGTAAATTTTAAAGGAGACAGATGTTTTCCGTCTACAAAATCACGTATTACCTAATGTAAAAAGCAAAGCATTTGAAAAATTTTAAAAAAGCTTAAAATCAAACGTCTGAACAAATATCTACTTCGTTTTATTCATTCCAAAATTAACTATTTGTTTCCAAATCAAAAAATTGAAAGTATTATGGATGTGTGTGCTACAAAATTCGAAGTGAGGCACAACGTACCATGCTTTCTTGTCTTTAGAAATTCCCATTGGATAAAAAAGTAACTGTTGTGTATTGTCAGCTTTGTCCCGTAATGGCAAAAATATTTGTTCCCCAGATGGCAGTCTGTACGTAGTAGGTACTCTAATTGGTCTGTGGTCACAAGCAATGGGTGCACAGCACAGAACAATATGTGCAGTCAAAATATTATCATTGGACCCGGTAGGTGGTGCTGCTGTCGGTATGTCATCTACATTCTGCACTATGTTAGAGGAAAGATTTGATTATGTGTTTGTTTGTATTTAATAGGCTCCGAAACTACTGGACCGATTTGAAAAAACATTTTACCATTAGTAGTCTTTATTGCTGATGCACATAGGGTGCCTTATTTTTATGAAAAGTTAGAAATTTGTCCACCCGTGCGAAGCCGGGACGGGCTGTTAGTCCCTAATAATCAGAACACAGCATTAGGTGGAAGCAGTACTTGAATTGTTCTGTGGGTGGAAGGATTAAAATATAGTCTTTCGTGCACTCGTAAAATGGCCCAATAGTATATTTGAGTTAAGTCAATAACCTTTTAGGTAAAATTTGTATTCTTGGCCTAAGCACTCTGAGGCGCTAGTGCTGCGGACTATTAGATCAAGACGCACCAGTAATGTCTATACCTATTGGCCCCAGTGTTCTTACCATCATGCCGCTTGTTTGATCCCTAGCTTAACAAACAGAATCTGTATGTGTATGGACAAAATGTGTACTGGACCTACATAGTTTCTGTTGAGATCTGTCTCAAAACAAAAACGAAATCTTATAATTTTTGATTTCTGGTGGGAAAAATAAGAAAAACGTGTTCCAAAGACAATTTTATTCAATGTCTCTTAGGCTTCTGCTTGGGCTTGTAATCTCTTGATGAAAGATGCTTTCTTCTGCTTGATTCTGTTCTTTCTTTCAGCAAGGTTCAGTTTGCGTTTGTTCCAGCGTTTCTGTTTGGCTGGATCCTTTTTGCCTTCTTTCTTCTTATGTGATGGGTCGGCTCGAATAGTTTCATGAGCCTTCTTGTACAAGTTTTCAATCTGTTGAAAAAAATTCTGTTATCTCTTGATAAAGAAATAATCTTAGAATTTCTTAAACAAAGTAACTAGTTTTAAACAGAAGGAAGGAAATTATCTTTCTCAATTATTCTGTATTCCTAATTATTATAGTGAACGAGTGTTATGTCAAAACAAAGTTCTCATCTATTGTCATTTTAAACATAGAATTTACTTGTCTTTGTTTGTAATAATTTTGTCCAATTTCGACACTTGGGTAGCAGTTAGACTACTCAGTAATTTGATTGGACGTGATATAGAGAAAATGTGATGTTTCTTATCACTGGAAACTAGAATGATCACTATAATATACTCTTAGTAAGCTCTGAATGATAAGAATAAACTGAAGTGAGAATTTGTATAATTTTTTTATAATTTTAGTTTTAAGATTGTAACTATTAACAATTTCTTTTTATAAAACAAAAAAATATATGCTAACTACAGGGCAGGTTTGTGTGAAACTTTTTAATTTATTTTGAAACTACAAATACCTATTTAAAGCACTTGCACATTATTAAAATCATATCACATATCTGTCATCACGAACATGTAGGTTGTGTACTCTAAATAACACAAATAGAATAAGTCAGATATTTTCAAGACAAGTTTTGTAAGGGGCCCCTCACATATCTGTGCTGTTTACTAATCCTAGAATGGCCATTTAATGCCGAGCATTGAGATATTAACGCTGGCGAAACAGGAGCTACTATTTAAATGAACTTACTGCATCAGCAGCGACGCCCAGTTTGATATATTTGCCAAATTGTCTCTTGAATGAATCCTCATCTTCTTGTTCTAAATTCCTCATGTACTCTGCCACGTGTAGACCAAATATGTGGGCTCTATAAATAATTTATCATAACATTTGTAAAGCACACAGAAAAGTATAGCAGTAATAAATATAAAAACTAGTAGACATAACAGAATAAGAATCTAATTTAGATTCCTAACTTTTTGCAGTCTTTCATCTAATTATTTATCTTTTTTCAAGTTCATGAGTACCATTAGTAAGGCAATCCAGGTTTTATTAATAAATGTTAGCAGAACCGGTTCAAATAGGTCATAAAATGACTATTTTTACAACCAAAAGCTTTGTTATTAATTTTGCTCCTCAAATGCTGTTTGAGTAATAGATTACCTATTACCAAAGGATGATCAGAGCTTCTTATTAAAAAACATATATTTTAAACTTGCACACCACAAGAGAAAGATTTAATTTAGACTCATTAGTCAAAATTGGTTTTGGTGTTGTTGGTTCATTAACCAAAAAACCTAAATCATTTAGTTCTAATTTTCATCCAAACTATATAGTTGTCTTAAAAATTCTACTAATAGAATACTTGTTTTTACCAAATTTCAACACCACTCCAAGTTATCTTATGACAGCAACTAAATATGATATTGTTTTGTTTGATAGTACTGGATTTTGTTTTAACACATACCTGTGTACTTCAGCATTGAATTTCTTGGCTTCTGCATCGTAGCCTGGGAATCTCTTTATGGAGTGGGGAACATTTAAACCTCCATCAACAGCACCTTTCATAGCTCCAAATACTCTGGCACCGGTTGTTGTTCGTGCAAGTCCAACGTCCAAGTAACACCTAAAGTAAGTTAACTTTGTTAATAAAACTTACTTGCACCAAATTCAAAATGAAATTTTGTTTCTGGTTCAGAAAATTACAATGCACCATTTTGTACACGTCCCTTGTGTAGTACATTCTGTCCGCCCGTAATATATCATCATCAAGAATGTTGTGTACATAAATTATATTTCTCTACAGTGGACTTGGTATCCCTTTGATTATTGATATCTACATAGCAATATAATTCAAATTATTGTTAGGGCCTAGAACTAGTTGTAACATAATAATTTCTTTCTTCAATACTAACTGTATGGTATATTTTATTGCTCAATTTAAAACTTAAGAATGCTGTTAATTTAAAAAGTTCAGAGTATTATCTATAATACCTAAAACATTTTTTTTAGCAGCCACATATAAAACCTTAACCATGTTTCTCAATATGATTCATAAGGTTTTCATAGATATAATTTGTTGACAAAACTTAAACGGGTTTATATTTACCTGAATGCACCTGGTCCGTTGTCCACTGGTTCTACATTATATTCATCCCCTGTAACTTCGGTTGTTCCTGAATACAAACTGTCAAGTCCTAGCCTTTGAAGGAGTCGTCTAGCTAACAATAAACCAGTGCAGTATGCGGCAGCATAGTTGGTTAAACCCACCTAGAAGTTCAAATAATTTATCAGATACTGCAGAATCAAACAGTGCTTCTCATATTTTATTAATATTCAAAGTCAGTGTTGAACATAATGCAACATGGTGCTTGCATTTGTACAGTGCTTCAGACCGCCCGTTCAAAATCATCATATTATTTTCCTATCAATCCAGGTTGAACTCTTAAAAAAATTTGGAAAGGTAAAGTGTGTACGAAAAGCTATGGCTAGCATATCAATCCATAACACAAGCAATTTCAAAATATTACATCACCCAAATAATGTGCAAAACATCCCAAAACATTCAATTCTTTTTTTTTAACACAATCCATGTTTAACGACAGGTCTTCTTCTTACCAAAGGCAAATGTTATGCTTAAATTTCATTGAATGTATGACTAAAAGTGAAAACATTATCTTGAGTGTATGGTTAGAATAAGGTTAGAAAAAAATCTAAAGAGCCACCATAAAATGTCATATGTTTTATATTACATAAACCTTTATATATTTATTGATAACTTATAAAAAATAATTGTTGAGCGTACAAATATTTTTTTTGTAGATTAGATGAAACAAGAAATATAAATTAAGTAATTACTTAAGTAACATATGTCTCACCTTGATACCATATCTAGGTAATTCATGTGAATATGCAGCACATACAATGTGATCTCCCTCGATACGTGAGTAGGCAACTTGACATGTAACATCTTTGTTAGAGAGACGCACAATTAGACGGTACTTGGGAGTGTTATATTTATTCTTGTCCTGAAATAATAGTTAAAAACATGTGTTAAATGTTGAGTCTACAACACTTTACAACTTGTGAAACTAGTAATCTATGGTTTCCTGCTGGAAAATTGATTTTGTAAGGATGATAAATTCAGACAACTAGTCAAGAATATTGGCAATAAGTTTCAATATTTTTCATTGTAAAAAGACATATTCTTCGTCAAGAAACACATACATTACGTATTTTAACACAAGAGTTGACTCCTGTAAGCTACTTATGCACTACACGTCATGGCCAGCTTTGATTTGTATTTAAAGTTGGACTAAAATTTTTTTGGGAATTCTGACATGTGCTTTAAACTTATTCCTGGCTTAATCAGTCATAAAAAAAAACTTTTCGCTAGTTTTTAGTGAATACCAAATTACTATACTGGCATTTGAATACAACTGGCAGCCCATAAAAAAACATTCTATTCACATCCTAAATGATAAATACTAACCTGGATAACGAGCCGCTTTCGGGCGTAGTAGTCAGTTTTACCTTCGCGACGCCTCTTGAATTTGACTTGGAACCTCTTGAAGTACTGTTTGTTCTTTACTACTTTAACGAAACCCTGAAAAAAGCTTTTGTGAGTGTCCTTGTGACGTCTATATCGTTGAATAAAGCTTGTTTTGTAACATCAGAGACACTTTCTAATCATTTAAGCTGCTTTTGAACACAAGCTAATAATGCAATACACATAAAACATGGTAAAACAAATCAGTCTTGTATCGTCAGCAACTTCAGATGACGCGCATGTGTCGGTATGTCATCATTTGGTTAAAACTTTAATTTTAACAAGTTTTAATAAGTAAAAGAGTGATTGTAAAATTATGCAGTGACACGAAACAATATGGTACAATCTTTATCGCCGGTTATAACTTACATCATAAATGAAAATATAGCAATATGAGCATTAACATAAAACTTTGGAAATCTATAGCTATTAACAAATAATATTTACAATATAAGGCTCACCATTCTTGAAATATAAAATCCCAATTTTAGGTTACTCCTGACGACGGTAACCTGAAAGAGAAAAGAATTTGTAAAAACGACATTGACGTTTGTTTGACTAGTGTTGCCAACAGTTAACTGGCTTACCAACAGATTAATCTCTTAAAATCACCAGAAAACCACTAACAAGGAATGGTCCAAATTCATAAACACCAAATTTTCCACTAAAAACTTGTGTTACGTAAAATAAAACGTAAATTTTATTTTTAAAGAACGATAGCCAAATCGTACCTGAGACGAAATGATGGCGTCACAATACGACATTCATATGAAAATTATCCTTATATTTTAAGGTTTTAAAAAACAAACGAAATATCTCTTTATGTAGGCACAAGAAAAATATATTTATTTTTTGTAGCTTTTTACGATTCATTTCATGTATACAAATCACTTGATAATCAAAAACTGTAATTATTAATTAATAATAATAATCCTTTATTTGCATATAATAGGGTGACAATTCAGGTCTTATTAGTTCAATAGAGATCTATACCTATTTTGCTATGATCTAGCATGCAAATTATGATTTGTAAATTCGTATATAATAAAAATCTATTGTATCGTAATTATGTTGAATTAAAATTATTTATAAAATTATGCTACATTAATTGGTCAAATAAATTAAATTAATACACATTTTAAAAATAAAAAATAAATAAATTAAAAAAAAATCATCCCAACCTACAACACAAATATTAAAGCCAAAAATAACATTTTATTTGGAGTTTTGGCGCCATCGAGAGAAAAGATGGTCGAAGTTTTTTTCATAATTATTGAATTTCGTGTTAATATTGAGTGAAATTAGTCAATTTTGGTGGCATTTTGTACAATTTTGTTCAGTGAAAGTGCACAAATGAAATAATCATGAAGAAATTAGCGTATCGTATATTTCCTCGTTGCCGCCAAAACTCAATACATGAGCTTGTGTAAAAAGGCCACCGTTTTACCCAAGAGCCTGACATGACTTACTAACGACTTATGACTGATGACTAATTGAAATTAATTGAAATTGATATAAAATTTGATGCAAATTGCTACTTGACTAATGGCTAAATACTAACGTGAAGGCCAAAACCTAAAGAAAGAAGAAGAAGAACATTTTATTTGGAAAACAAATCTTTAATATCGTAAAAACATTTTTGTCTTGAATTTAATAAGTGGCAGGTTTTTAATGTTGTCGGGTAATTGGTTATAAATTTTTACTGCCATATAACGTACATTTTTTTGAATTAGTTTAATATTACCTTTAGGTATGAACAATTTTCCAACGTGTCGATTAGACCTTTGTGCACCTTTTGCATTCAATTTGAAAAGGTGAGGATGCTTTTTAACGAACACAGATATATCCCTTATATATGTATAAACTTGGTAGTGTTAGGATATTATTTTCTTTAAATAATGGCTTACAGCTATCTAGAGGCTTCGCTTTACATATTGATCTAATACATTTTTTTTGTATTTTAAAAGCCTTATTCATGTCCACCGAATTACCCCATATTATTAAGCCCTACGAGAGAACAGATGATACGTAACCATGGTTTGTTTTTGTTTGCCTATTGTAAGAGATAAATAAATTTATTGTTATTGTTATTGTTATTGTTGTTGTATGCACTAATGGCTGCTTCTTTTGATGCTATTTGTCGTAACCGCCTAATAGCGTATACGAATCTATCTAGCTTAGCACAAACCATACTCACGTGTGACTTCCAATTACAATATTTATCATACATGACACCTAAAAATTTTATACTATTTTATATTTTTCATATTTATGTTATAGAATTGTAATAATTTAGTTTTATCTATGTTAATTTTCAAATTATTATTATGTAACCATTCAATTATTTTATTTAGTACCTTATTAATTTCATTCTCATATTCATTTACATTTTTGCATTTTATTAGTACAATAGTGTCGTCCGCATACAAAATGTAGGGGTTGGTTGTAATTTTAGGGAGATCATTAATATATATAAGAAATAACAGTGGCCCCAAAAGGCTTCCCTGTGGTACCCCGATACAGTTTATTCTAAATTTCGAACGATGACATTCTATAAATCCATTTACAATTTTTGATATTTCTGTGCACTGTTTTGTGTTAAGTAAATAGCTTTTGATCCAGCGCCAAGCATTGCCCCTAACACCATATTTGTACAACTTATCAAGTAAATTTGAATGTTCAACAAAATCAAAAGCCTTGCTCATATCTAAGAACATTGCGGTAATCGGTATTTTATCATTTAATGAATCTATTATTGCTTTGGTTAGATGATAGCATGCCAATATTGTTGAACTATTATTGCGAAAACCAAATTATTCTTTTGAAATAATATTATATTTTGTGAAAAATTTATTTAATCTACAGAGCATGGCCTTTTCAAATATTTTTGCTATAACTGGTATTAATGTCACAGGGCGATAGTTATTAATATCAGAGGGATCGTTCTTTTTAAACAGTGGCTTTATAATCGAAAGTTTCAATCTATCTGGAAATTCTCCTTTTTGAAATGACAAATTTACAATATGTGATAATGGGTTACTTATATATTTAGTGCATTTTTTGATTATGTCTGTACGTATCTCATCATATCCTACTGAATACGTGGGATTAAGCGATTTTATAATTTTACATAATTCATTACTATCGGTAGGATAAAGAAAAATTGTATTAGAATTTTTTGTAATTGTCTTGTCATTAATTGTACTGGAATTTAATTTATTTAAAGTGTTTGTGCCAACAACATCTATAAAATGATTGTTGAATAGTTCAGAAATTGTCTTGGAATCACTAACATCTTTATTTTTAACTTTTATATTCTTAATCTCATTACTTTTGTTTTTTTCATTTATATTATCTTTTATAATCTTCCAAGTTGCTTTGCATTTATTTTTGTGATTTGAAATAAAAATTCTACTTTGTATTTGCTTTGATTTGTAAATACACCGTTTTAAAATATTGACATATTTTATGTAACTTTAGTCTTCTTGAATGAATTGCGATATGACAAATACATACGCCTTTTATTCAATCATGAAATTCTTATTCCTTTTGTTACCCAATTTTTATTATCCTGAACAGTAGATTTTTTAAGTCTAATTATAGGAAAACAGAGATCATAAAACAACTAGAAAGTTTCATAAAAGTTATTAAATGAATCGTTTAGATCATAAGAATCATAAACATCTGCAAAACTTAAATTTGAAATACAATTTATAAACTTTGAAACATTTTCCTTGCTATAATCTCTGACAAGCTCAGTCCAAGTTGATTTAGTACTTGTCTTCTCAGTATTCATTATAAATATCTGCCCTGTTTCATGATCTGAGAGAGCCAGATAATGTGTCATGCCTTGTACAGATTTAATGTTGCTTACTATGACATCTATACAAGAGTTCAATCTCGTTGGTTGATTTATGTGTGATGTCATATTGTAATTAATAAGTATACTAGTTAGTTTAAGTGAGTATTTATTTTTGGTCAATAAGTCTATGTTCCAATCCCCACATAGAACAATCGTTTTAAGTTTTTTTTTATTACTTAATGTATGCAATAGGTTTTCAAGCCTTTGTAAAAAATCATTAATATTACTTTGCGGAGTCCTGTAAATGCAAATTAAAATTAATTGATGTGTCGGTATTTCAATACCGTGACACTCAAAACATTCAGTAATTTATATATCCTTTAAATATTTTATAGCCCTAAACTCAAAATCATTCTTCACTAAAATATTTTTCTAGTTTTCAACTGTAATTCAGTTCAATTACTATTTATATGTTATATTATGCCATCTTTGTTGTCTAAACTACATCTGCAAGTTAAGTGCAATACATAATTTCATTAAATTATGCTGGGCAGACAATCCTTTTTGACATTGTACTCTGGAGTCTGATTCACAGATAAAGATTAAAGTGAGCTTTGACAGATTTTCTATATTTTCAGTTATTCTCTGAAGGAAATCGAATTAAATAAAAGTGGGATCTCTAATTACCCTACTCTCTTATCGCTAATTACACTTTTATGCTACGCCACAGTCGCATAAAGGTAACTGTGGATTCTAACCTCAAAAGTAAGCTGATGTTATTTTAAAAATCCTGGATATTTAGGTGTAATTTTCAAACAGGATGCTGTTTACTACATAAAACTAAATCAATTTAAGTACGGTTTATTTTGGGACATGACAAAAAATGTCAGGTCCAGCTCCTATAGAAATTTGGCCATTGTTCTTTTGTATTACGTAAAAAAGTAGAGTAGAAGAGTCAAGATGTTCTCGCTTTACATATCGCTTTCCTATTTTATGAAAGTGGAATTGCGTATGTTAGAAAAAACATAAATACGGTGCGGTCTATGAAAGTTGTGAAGTTACGATCGCTGACTGTTTTCACAATAGTAAGATCACACATAGAGGAGAAAGAGAGGATTTAAAAGAAAAAGTTTGTGTAAAAATGAGACAGGGCATGTTACGGTTCGGTCATGTGGAAAGATTGACAGATGAAAGATTGATAAAACAAACATTTAAACAATTCGAATAAGTTGGTACCTGGGAAAACCTATGTTGACATTCCACGATCGAATCGCTCGGGTACTTCCCGACAATGGTGTCAAGAGTCTCCGATACTAGCGTGTTTTAAACAAATTAACCCTACTTAAGTTAAGCCTTTTTGATAATAAGACTTTAACTAATAATTATTTCTCAAAAACTGTTATCTGTACTAACAATGAAAAAGAAAGATTTGATTGTTTGTTTGCTTGTACTGAAAAGGCTCTGAAACTACTGGACCGATTTAAAAATATTATTCACCTTTAGAAGCCGACGTTATCCCCGATAAACATGAAATTAAGGATCCCTATTGAAACTGCAATAATGTAATACAAGATGTAAGACAGCACAGATTAACACACAGAACAGATTAATATAATTATACAATAAGTTTCGCGACACCATATATGCATATATATAGTTACGGCAATATTACTATTTTATACATTTTCAAAGTTAACAGAAATAGTGACTATAATTGGACCATGTTATCCATACCTTCATGTTAATCCTTACCCAAATAAACCATTTTATATTTAAGACTGTTTTTCAATGCTTTGAGATTACTTTCCGAATTATTCAAATCGATTAATCGAGTTTACACATATCAATGTCAAGTATTAGTGTTCAGTGTAGAGTGACTGCGTTTTTTGTTAATAAATGAAACTCAACTTTACTAAACCACAAGAAAAAACTAAAAGCATTATTTCGCCACTAATTGAAGAGTGAAAACCACCAGTTTTAGTAGAAAATCAAATATGTTGGCAGCACTGCGCTTGACACAAGACAGTAGCGAATGATAGAGGCTAGAGCAGTATTACCATTTGCGAAATGCGAATGTATATAGTCAATAATTTCTACTATCTCTCCTGGAGGAGTGCTGACTGTCAAATTTTATAATACTCTCACGTCAGTGGGAAGAGCTACATAGTCAATATATATTGCGATTTTTAGAATTTATTAGTAACCAATTATTTACGTATCCTAATCACTACAACCAATAAATTTCAATCACTCTATTAAATAAGCACTATAAATTCCTTTTTGTTTGAGCGAGAGCTTATTCTTTAATGACCTCTCCGTATCTCCATATCCAGACAAAACACAAATAATTATCGGTTGATTATATGTGTGTGTGAAGCTTAATAGAATGTAGCTAGTCTGTACCTACCCAATAATAATCAATCAATCAAATGGCAAGTGACGTAAACCTTCTTTTTGTCTGTGGTTCGCTATGGCTTCCTCCTATTCATATCCTGAATTATTTTTGGCGGGGTTTATATTTACCTTGCCGTTTTTATATGAAAAAAGCAATGTTTTTCGTTATTATTTAAAGTTTTTCGTGTATTATGCTTATGTATTGATAACTTGCACTGTATTATTACCTGTAGTTTTAATATATCCTCGTGATGTTACGAACTTGATGTAAATTATTGATTATTTTTTATTCTTATTTATTGTTATGATCATGTTGAAATATTTTTTTGTGTTTACAGAGTAGCCTCCAGATTTTGTCGCTATGCATCTCATATCGTCGGAATAGAATGGGAGTTACGAGGAATGGAGTATTGGGATAGTAAACAATGTTACATCGTTATATCAAACCACCAAAGTTCATTAGATATTTTAGGTAAATTAGTAATTTGCGTAGTTTTTCCGCCTTTACAATTTTAATTTTAACCTGGTTGTTGTCTAGTAAAACGTAATAACATTTCTTTATTTTATTTAAAAATAATTGTGGTTCCTAATAATTTAATCAAAATGACTAGATATTTAAATTATATACATATATGGCTATGAGCGACGTTCTGTTATTACATCTATCAATAATTATTCAATCAGCAAGATATCTCATAAGCAGATAAAAATAAGTTTACTTTTTACTGGAAGAGGTTTTCACAGAGCTTTTTGCCATATATTTCCACTTAGATTATTATCAGCCATTTAATTTGAGGCCGCCAATTTGTTGCCAATTACTATGATTTGTCGACTTAATTCTGGCCGAATCATTTGTTTCATATAATATAGTCCAGTAGTAATACAGTCGTTTTTTCTAGGTATGTTTGAAATGTGGCCAAGGATGAAGAGGTGCACGGTCGTGGCTAAAAGACCTCTAATGTTTGCAGGCGCGTTTGGATTCGGAGCCTGGCTTTCAGGACTTGTTTTCATAGATAGGCTGAAAACTGAAAAAGCACGACAGTTGATGAAAGAAGCCACAGATAGAGTAATTCGGGAAAAAGTAAGCATTTAAGTAAATTTTAAACATAAAAGTTCATAGTTTATTTAGTACAAATGTTAAAAAAAGTTCCACCATATTGAATTTTGAGTGACGTCATTTTTTCAGATTATCAAAAAACCTTATCATTTGATTCCTCCTTACATGGACGTGCATTATAAATAAATATTCTATAACTAGTTTCGCTTTATTGGTTTAGTATTAAGCCACATACCTAACTAATCAGTATTGTATTTCTTATTTTTTACAAGGACCTTAATTAATTGTGCGAGTCGATATTACACAACTAGATGGTGCAGCAGTACTCGAATTGGTACCATCACGATACTAACTACTGCTGCCTTAACGTCTGTGCTAACCATTGTCGTGTTTCGATCTGGAGGGTAGAGTGTTTAGTTGATTGGCACACGTGGCTTACGATCTCTCTTGATGACAACGCATCAGTAAAATCTAGGGTAGGCAGATCATGTCATCGTCAATAGAAGGTTATAGAATATAATTGCAACCTCTTCTGGATTGTGTTAACATTCAATTATTTGATTCCGTACGGATAGAAAAGTCAATTTGTTGCTCAATCAGTTAGGAAAAAGTTAGATACTTCAAAAATCAGTTTTGGCTTCCAGATAAAGTACTAAAAGCTTGGTATTATCTATGTATTTTTAATTAATGTTAGGATCCTGCTACTCCTTGGAATCTTTCACCGAGTATTTCTTTTTTAGACTAAGCTTTGGATTTTTCCTGAAGGTGCCCGTTATAACAAAGGAACCATACAGCCATTTAAAAAGGGGGCCTTTTATTTAGCAATTGATGCCCAAATTCCAATAATGCCAGTAGTATTTAGCCAGTATTATTTTTTGGATAGTGACACTAAAACATTTGAACCAGGTAAGGTAACACAGAAACGCTAATTTTATCAGATAGAAATAACATGCTAGGCCCGCTATTGGCTGTAGCTCGCGTCGCCTTGTATTAACTAATCTAATTGCGGGATCACTATAAATAAATATCCTTGGACAAGTTACACAAATTGAATCTAAACCCCAAGTAAGCAAATTATATTATGCTTGTGTTATGGGTTTCTACGATTCTAATACATGTATATACTTAAATAGACATCAGAATAAACTTGATAAATCATCGACCAATAGAACTCGGGTTCGATTCCAGACGAGGGCAGTCGTTTGTTTGATAAACATTTAGACATCTGCATTTCCGGGTATGGGTGTTTATTACATTTATTCTGGCATCTATTTAAGTCTTTCTATGTATCAGTATCGTTGACTAACACCCATAATACAAGCACACAATTTACTTACTTTGGGGTAAGATTCAGTTTGTGTAACTTGTTCAGGAATGTTTATTAATTTAATAAACACTTGAAAATGCAGTCATCTAAATGTTCACCACACAAATGCTTACTCCCGTCCGGAATCGATCTTGAGCCTCGCGGTTGGTCGGTGGAGCTAGGCGAATACGATAGACCGGAACCGGCACCCGCAACACAGTCCATTCTAAATAACGAGCTATACAAGTTTGCTCAGATTAGCTTACTCAAAATGGCAAACTCGAGGGTTGACTCAAAAATCGTAATTTTTGAGTTAACTCTTTATACGGTTATAGTGTTAATTCATAAATCACCATTTTTGAGTTGTCTCGGTTTAGATCTAGTTGTACGATTTATGATTATGCTTGGCTTTCGAATGAATTGCATATATATCCTATTATTTCCTTTATTTTTATTTATATTCATTAAATTTTATTTATTATTATAAATGCGAAAGTTTGTATGTTGTTTTTTGTATGTTTGTTTGTTCTTCCTTCACGCAAAAATAGTATATAGGATAGTAGCATTGGATAGTTTTTATCCCGAAAAAGTGTTCCTGTAGGAACATTAACCATGCGGGGTTGCCCCGTTGCCTGATACAAAGAACACAAAAATTTAAACCTGTTTGGCAAATCCAACTCATAGCAACACCAAAAGCTTTACACTAAAGCCACTATAATCCGAATTGTATGTAAGAGACTTTCAGATTTCATTAAAATACAGAGTTGGGTATGTCAGAAAGAACATGAAAGTAGGATAAATACGGTCGAAATGAGAGCACTACGGAAAATCTGTGGTGTAACGCTCGCTGACCGCATTCGTAACAGTGAGAGTGGGATTGAAAGAAAGTGTTGGTGTTAAACTGCGAAAGGGCATGCTCCGCTGGTTCGTTCATGTGGAAAGAATGACAGATGAAAGATTGACAAAGCAGATATACAATGCGAATGTGGATGGATGTAGGTACCCGGGGAGACCAAGGCTGACATTTCACGATCATATCAATCGGATATTATCCGAGGGTGGTGTCAAAAGTCTCCGAAACCGGCGTGTTTGCATGAAAAGGGTTATGAATGTGAAGGAAGCAAGACAGGTTTGTCAGGATCGTGAGGTCTGGCACTCGATACTCTCTGCCTACCCCGTAAGGGACTTGGCGTGAAGATATGTATGTATGTATGTATCAAAATACAGTTTAGCTACGTAAAGGAAATACTGGAACGTAGGTGCTAACTGTACGGGCTAATCATAATATTGGTCCTCCATAAGGAATGCAATCTTGGACCAAGATTAACTTTTCAAGATCTTGGCGTCTTTTTTCTGAATCAAGATTGGTCAGTTCGAGATCTTGTTGAGATTCGAGTCGTCATCTTGGTCGCGGATCAAGATTTTCAAGATTTTTGGGATTGAGCAGAATAATTGAAAAAAATGTGTTTTTTTAATCAAATACTGCAAATTGATAGTAGCCAGTATTTTAACATTATCTAACACAATTAAGTAAAATTTTCAAAATAAATTACGCAATCACACTAATACAGTTAGGATAGGCCAGTATTAGACATCTTGTAGGTGTTCATGTAAATCTTCTCTTGTTCCTACACACTCTTAATTGTTATTCGCTTAATTCTTATTTCACTCAAACGCAATTATTCGTATTGTAACAGAATTTATCTTTTTTAGGAAAAGTCATCATTACCACATTGCCGCCAATACCCACGAAAGGAATGAATCGGAATGATTTAGAAGCACTAACCGAATTAGCACGTCAACAAATGATAGAAGTATTCAATGAGAGCTCCAAAGATTTAGCTAAACAAAAGAAAATTGCTATTTAATATTAATGAAATTTGGCACATCTCTTTTAATTTGATGGCCCATTTATGCAATGCTGAATCCAAAGTGGCACTGATCGACGAATGCTTTCCTATCATGTTCATTTAAAATCGTGTATGTGGGGTATAAGGATGCCAAGACGTATGGGTTTGACAACCCAGAGACCCGCTCGAATGTCCATAATCTATATTGATATCATTAACGTATGCGCGCACGCATGCGTTGGGTTCATCGTATTACCTACGCGTAACTAAGACAAAGTTAAACGTACCCATACTACATATTAGGTGAACCATGTTTTACAATTTTTTTCCCTCCTCCCCTGCCTTAACTACTTGTAAGTATTTTTTTAATGACTAATTTGTTGCTAACCGCGAGGTTTTTACAACTTCACATGGCGTTTTGTAATATATAAAATCCCCATCTCACTCCAGAAAGATCAAGAAAAAAAGACGCGTGGCACTCGGAGACTGCCGCGTGAAGCTATTGCATAAGCATGCATGAGTCACCAGATTGCGGGGCGCAGTAACGCCGATACAATCAATGCCACCTAGAGACGAGATGCTGAACTAAAGAGACAAGCGTGATCAAAAAGTCATGAAAAGTTCTGCTATTTATCGATAGATGGTAATACTAAAAAGTGTCACCGCTGCGCCGGTCGGAGTGGGGGTGTTAGGTTATTTTCGTTATGAAATTTCTGGATTCGGTCTCCACGCTTAAGGCCCGCAATAGAAGCTATGCAATAGCTTAAGAAAAACCTTATATAGATTTCGCCAGAGTATATTGACAATGTTACGAAAACCAAAGTCTTCTACTCCTCCTGTGAACAAGCTTGGTATTTTGAAGCCTCTATTCTTCACCTAATATGGATACGTCTCCATAGCTTTTGCACTAAGGGCTCGGTTACAACAATGCGATGTGACGTCGCATTGCCTTGTGATAATTAAAGAACAACGAAACATTATTTTACTCATGTCATATTAACCGTATGGGTAATATCCACAATGGGTAGTGAAAAAATATATGGGATCGTCATCGGAATGCGATGTGTGTGTCTTAAAGATTTAACAAGTTCCAAAATGTAAATCATGCCAAGAATCGGCTTTGCGAATGAACGAATGAATAAAAAACCCTGTCCAGTATTAAGTTTGAGCTTATTTTTAGTCATATTTTAGTGGTTGTTTTCAAACATTGTGATAATATATTGACTCCAAAATGATATTCCTTTTTGCAGTTATTGTTAAAGGCTAGTGTATATATGTTATATTGTATTTTGTTATAGTTATTCCTATTATAATACTCAAGTTTAATTAAATATATTTAAATCTTTACTGATTTTTTATTGAATTGAAAAGCGGCGTTGCGCACTTTTTTTTGGAATGGGTAAAAACTTCTAACCTTGCGTCAGGACACGTGACCTGATCGAAAATTCGTAAGACGGATGGAGAGTAAGTAGCCGACGCGGCGTAGGAGAGGAAGTACCCCCTCTATTTCTACGGCGCGGCGAAAATGTATGCCTGCGCCTGCTGTTTTGTTTAGACGGCGCAGGGCGCTTGCGCGAATGTTCGTGTTGTCATGTTTGTTTACGATAGCGCAATAAATGAATATTGTATTCTACCACATAAACTATAGTAGGTACTTTCATAGTGATAATTAAATAATTCGTGCAAAATTAGTCCCTAACCATTTTAAAATATCAAAAATGCACAACGTTAAGGCCCCATACTTAGTCAGCCAGAAGAGCCAATCAGCGCACTCCGGGGGAGTCCGAGCAAAAAATGTTGATTTATTTTCACTATTCAATCAATTTTGATTATTTATGTTTTCAAAAGCAACAAAATTTAAACATAAATCTACATTCAACACAGTCAAAAGTAAGTATGTACTAATCATGACTATTATTTGTAAAATCACAGAATACGTCATTTCGAAGTAAAAATTTTAATTCACTAGCTCATAATCGCAGAATACTTTAATTTACCATATATATTTTTTAATTAATTTATTTATAATATTCATAAATTGTGCTAAATAGTAGATTGGTATATTGATAAGGCCCTTCTATGATGATTATATCCAAATGGAACAAAGAAACCAACTATATTCTACATTTTAAGGCCCCATACTTAGTCAGCCAGAAGAGCACATCAGCGCACTCCCCCGTTCCATGATTACTGTGAAATATTGCGCTCTAAAGTAAATGTCTTAAGCGCCAAATCACTGTTTTTGACACTATAAAAGTAATTTGAAAAATAATATAAAAACTGAAACAGTTATCTTTTAGGTATAATACTTATCTATGTTAATGTTAAATCTGGTGTTGATATTTTCAAAATTGAAGTAGACAGATGGGTTTTGCTTTCAAAAAAGGGTTAACTTTTTGATTTTTTTCTATCGAGCAAAGTGAAATGAATCGTGTTTTGGAAACACTAGTCTTATAAAGCATATTAATGTTAATCTTGTGTATTTTTGTCGCCAAGATCCATAATTGCTTTGTATGAAAAAAACTGTATATTGCTGACGTATTTTAGCATACATGGCCCCTTAATATTCAAGTTTTCACTTCTGCCGGCACTCCCGGAGTGCAACCCATCGTTTTTTTTAATAATTGCATCGTTACATTACCTACTTAATATTTGAGAACTTACCAGAGATCGCGATGTCTTTCTGGTAACCATAAAGAATTAATCTGACTAGACTAATCTGAGAGTATTTAGCACCCACCATTAATTTCTCGTCAGATTGGTACTGCTTCAAAGGAAAATGTTAAGTAAACTCAAAAAAGTGTCATATTCAATTCAAATGAATGACGATCTTAGGTTATTTCCTCATAAGCACTGTTTTTTGAAAGGTAGTTTCAATCCTTTGCAAATGAAATACTAAGGTCCTTAACCGTATATATTCATTACAGCTTCGGGCTTTATTTGCAACCCCCGCGGCCCCAACGCAAAAAGAGGGGTGTTATAAGTTTGACGTGTCTATATGTGGCATTATAACTCCCGAACGGATGCTGTGATTTGAATTTAGTTTTTTTTGTATTAAAGGTAACTTATGTGCGAGTGTTCTTATACATGTTTGATGAAAATCGGTTGAGTCGTTTAAAAGTTGTGGGGGTGAAAGTGGGGAGATAAACCGATTTTTTTTAATTTTAAAGGGAAATTAAGTTTTTGTTAAGAAATTAAGGATTTTTTTAAATTTTTAATTTAATATCTATACAAAACTGTTGGTGTTATCAAGTTCTTTCGCTGGGACCCGCTGTGATATCGCCTATCGGGATATAAAAAATATTAAGTTGGACCGAAGTACAAATCTGTACAATTTTTTGTCGACATCGATTTTGTAATTCATCCCAAACATCCACCGTGACAGAAGATTTTCATACATTGGTAATATGCATGGGATAACACTAAGCACGGGGCTATTTTTTCATTTATCACAAGTGCCTTTCAGAGTTGAAAGCGTAGAAGTCTTATATAAAAAAGATTAAAGCGATACCTTTATATTTTATCGCCTCTGTGGTCTAGCAATCCAGCTTCGGACATGACTTCTTGAGGTCCCAGGGTCGGACAACAAAAAATAAAAAAATCAATTTTCATCTATACTTCTATACAAATATTATAAAGATGAAATGTTTGAAATGAATATGCTCCAAAACTACTGGACCGATTTCAATCATTCTTTTACCTTCAGAATGTTACATTATCCCTGAGTGACATAGACCTTGTTATATCAAAATCGGTGCAGTAGAATCCAAGTTGCACAGGCGAAGCAGCGTGAAACTGCTAGTAAAAAGTAAATTTACGCGGGATTGGACATGTGCCCGGTTGGCGATAGGCTTGCTACCTATCACATTGTGGGACTTAGTGTCTTCGGCTAGTCGTGGGTGCCCTGGTTGTGCCTCTGCCTACCTCTTCGGAGATATGGGCTGAAGTTACTTCACTTACCATGAGTTACTATAGATTACGTTCGGTAATTTAAGTATAGAAATCTATAGCAGTTTTGGTCTGAAATTTACTTATTTGAATTACCAGTAGAGGCGCTGTTCAAAGCTTTCATACAAATAATTTAGAACTAGCGAATTTAGCGCCGTAAACTCCATAGTATCCCTATTTTGAATGGCTTATGTGTTGCTAACCGAGAGGTTTTTAAAGCTTAATATATCTTTGTGATATCCTTTTATTAATCACTGATTTTTTTTTTCATATTTAGCTTATATCACTTCTGAATGTACCTTTATTTTACTTATCGAAAAAATTATTTATGATCGGATCAGTATTTCTGTAAATTAACCTAATACCAAAGACAATATATATATATATATATATATATATATATTTACTAATCTCTGCTAATACAAACAAACAAATTTGGAAACCACCTATGTATGCTATTAATGTTGTTTAGAAAGTTTGTTTGTTTGTTACCTCCTCACGCAAAAACTGCTAAACCGATTTTCATGAAATTTGGTACACACATAGAGGGTAACTTTGATTTTATCTCGAAACATTGTCCCTGTGGGACCGCGCGGGCAACAGCTAGTTATAATAGAATTATATTTATAGTTATATTTGAATAGATAGAATAGAAAAACATTAAAAACCCACTTAGAAATAGATAAACATTTACTATTTTATATACCTACCCACAGGTTTTTTTATCTGATTTACGAATTAAAGTGTCAATAAGGGAAAGTATTAAAAAAGTTTATTAACAACTAAGTATATTAAAATTTTTTGGAATAGATGTATGATACAGTGAAAATACCAAATCTTAATACTATTTTCATGATATACATAATCTCACATAACCTTTGCCTGTATGTACACTACCAAAACTAATCTCAAAATGCATTATTCGTTCCAATTATCACCCCAACCTTCACTATCTTCAACACTTTCATCAGGAATAAAATTCAATTTACTACTGTAGTCTGTTTTACTACTTGCAACTATTGCTATTTCTTGTTTTTCAATTACAGGCGTCATATCAGCAAAGAAATCAAACTCCTCCTGCTTTTTAGAATTTTCAATTTTGCTATTCTTTATATCTAATTCCGATAAATCCGTTATATTTCTTTTTGCGTTTATGGCAGCCTTATGTAAAAGATTTGAACGTATTAATGGAGAATCATGATCGGAAACCACCTCGACTTTTTCTGGGAAATTTGACAATTCTGGTATTAAAACCTCATCTTTCTCTGTGTCAATGTCATGGTTAAACTCCAATTTCCGCTTAGTATTATCCCAATCATCCCATTCGTCTTCAGAGTACATATCATTACTGACATCTGGTTCCAGCTTTACAAGTATTTCATTATCCTCTCCCCCAACTGGAGTAGGTCTTTCGTTTAAGATTATACCTTGATCCATAGGTTTATTTCTAAAGTCTTGTTGGAACAAGATGTCAGGGCTTTCTAATCCTTGTACTGTCTTATTGGACATTGAATGTAAATTCGATTTTGTATGAGGTCTACCGTCAATGAAGATTTTACTTCTTTTCCCCCCTACCACTGTATCAGCTCCCAATACTGGCACTAGGTCACTTAAACACATTAAAGTTGTTGCAACGAGGGTATCATTTGTGTCTTTAATCCCCAGTAACAGCTGTAATAAGAAACCAACTATAAGTATGTATACTAAAATATATAACACAGTCATCTATACTAATATTATAAAGAGGAAAGGTTTGATTTTTTGTTTGTTCGTTTGAAATGAATAGGCTCCGAAACAACTGGACCGATTTAAAAAAATCTTTCACCTTCAGAATGCTACATTATCCCTGAGTGACATAGGCTTTGTTTCAACAAAATCGGTGTAGTAGAAGCCAAGTTACGCAGGCGAAGCTGCGTGAAACTGCTAGTAATATAGAAAGATTTAAAGAATAATATAAATTTTCAGCTCAAATAATTCAAATTTGAATTTTCGCTTATGATTTTCTCGATAAAATTTACATATTTCACAGTTGGCACTTAAACTGTTGACATATAGCACTACAATTAAAAGATATCCATAACCCCGAACAAAACCTGCATAAAACCCAGCTAAGTAGCTACCACATTAACACTCCAACAAAAAAAATTGCAGCGAAATAGGTCCAAATGTATTTAAAAGTTATGACACAAACACAGACACGTCAAAAATCAATCCTTCTTTTCCCGTCGGGGTTTAAAAGTAGACGACATTCGTATTTAGTTGGGTCAAATAATATAACTGAAAAAAAATGTATATTATCGGTACAGGCATTTACTCATTTATGAAAAAAATAATATTTTTCACATTTCTAACTTTTTTTGATATTGGAAGGCAAACAAGCAGACGGATTTGCTGATGGTGAGAAATTCACGCCGCCTAGAGACACCAAAGGTGGTAATGGTGCGTTGCCAAGCTGAGGCCAGGATGTTAGACCTCCAGCAAAAGTAAGTTTACTGGCGACCTTACGCTCCAAACCGGAACACGTCATGACGTTATGGCGGCAAGAATAGGTAAGGCGGTGGTACCAATCCGGGTGAGTCGCTGCGAAACTCTACCACCTAGTCAGATGTCACGGTGCTAGTGACGGTAAGCCTATGCTCGCCTTTTACGAGCTGTCTGGCAGGAAGGCAGACGGTCTATTCTGCAAAGGAGCCCGGACGAACACGGGGACTGTAGTTATTAGGCTAGTTTCCAAAATAGAACTTACGGTGGATGGTTTTCAGAAGTTACGTTTGTACACAAAATGAAAGCATGAAAATGTAAAATGACCTACCTCTGGTAGTATTTGTTTCGACAGTTCTTCGTGTGAAAACATGTGCACGAATTTGGAGAAGTGAGTTAGAATTAACAATCTAACTTGACTGTCCCTCACTCCAAACAGTTGTAGCAGTCTCGGTTTTAAATGTTCTTTAAATATAGTTGTAGTAAAATATCCCGCCTGTTCTCCATTTTGTACTCGTTCTGAAATTAAGTTGTCCATAATTTTTACTCAGTTTTGACAACCGAAAGGGTGAGACTTTTGTGTGGTAAATAAATAAATGTCCCAGGACAAGTCACACAAATTGAATCTAACCCCGAAATAAACAAAAAAATGCTTATGTTATGGGAGTTAGTCAACGATTTTAATATAAAGAAATACTTAAATAGATACTAGAATAAATTTAATAAACACCCAGACCTGGAAATGCAGGCATCTAAATATTCATCACACAAATGCGGGAAATGCCTGCCGCTGTCAGGAATCGAACGCTAGCCACTCGACCAACGATTTATTTCTGGTTTTTGATGTTATGTTTAAGTAGGGAGACCTATACCTTCAACTGTTCTCTACATTCCGAATTTCAAGTTATATAAAGAAAATAAATTTATTATTGAGTCATTTTATACTAAGTGTTGGTATGGTTTTTTTTCTTTTCTGACATCAGAAGGCAAACAAGCAGACGGATTTCCTGGTGGTAAGAAATTCACGTCGCCTAAAGACACCAAAGGTGGTAATAGTGCGTTGCCAACCTGAGGCCGGGATATTAGGCCTCGAGCAAAAGTAAGTTTACCGGCTGCCTTGCCCTCCAAACCGGAACATGTCATGACGTTATGGCGGCAGAAATGGGTAAGGCGGACAAAGCGTCAATGAATTACAGTCCAATGTAAATTATGACTTTTACCCCTCTCTCACTGGAATCCCTTTAGTGAGCGGAAAAAGTGTCCTATGACCTTCCTCGGAACATGAAGTACCTACCTGCCAAATTTCTTAACAATCAATTCAGTAGATTCGGTGTGAATCGCGGTCGGAATGTAAACGGACCGAAAGAAAAAAAACCTAAAAATGCTAGAAATTTGTTCAGCTGCTTATTTTTAGTTACCTAACCATATTTTTTAATACGTACATACTACTATAACGTCCAATGCTTGCCGTTGACGTGTTCCGGTTCGGAGGGTAAGGTAGCCCGTAAACTAACTTTTGCTCGAGGCCTAACATCCCGGCCTCAGGTTAGCAACGCACCATTACTACCTTTGGTATCTCTAGGCGGCGTGAATTTCTTACCATCAGGAAATCCGTCTGCTTGTTTGCCTTCCATTATCATAAAATAAAATAAATTAAATAATACATCTTCAATGTACAGAATTAACTCTTCTACCGACTTATTGTAAGTACAGATAGTTATAGACACCGATATTGACAAAAACCCGTATCATATTCATATTATTTTTACTTTAGGGTTAGATCATGCCATGTAATTTGTATGGAGATATATTTATCATTATTTAACTATAAAATATAACTATCTATACTTAAAATAGTTCCAAAATTGGTGCACAAGTACAGAGTTGCACAAACCAATAATTCTCATGCCCAAGGTGACTGTCACCATTTATGATAAAAAACAATTTTTTCATTTATTGTTTTTTTTATTTATAAAGAAAATAACATTAAAAGTGTCTAAAAAATGCATACCATTTTTCGGCTTTAAAATATATGGAATGACATGTTTCCTTGCAGTCTGATCTAACAGACTATGCCGTGATAATAACAATCCTCCAAGTTGCTTCGCCACAGTTTCTTCATCATAATTACTAAGGTTTAGTAATATATTAGAAAAGAATTGGCACTTCTCCTCTTCAGATTTCAAAGGCAGATTAATCAAAAATTTGTATATTGTTATAAATTCATGATTAAAAAAATCATGTTTGAGAACCTCTGACAAGTTTGGCCTTTTCTCGGGGTCATTATGTTGTAAAAAATCTCTGCAGTATTTCTTAAAATCCATCAAATGTGGAACATCACCTGAAAAATGTTATATCACAAAATAGAAAAGGTTCTACAAATTGTAACTAAAAACATGTGATTAACGAAAATTAAGTGAACCAGTGCAAGTGTATTCATATATAAAAATAAAATAAATAGAAAATGCAGCTTCACAAAGTGCCGTGGATAGAAACAATTTTATTCATAAGATTAACACCAGAAACAATCTAAATATATATAGATTACATTTCACGTGGTTTGTCCGCGATGGACTCCTAAACTACTTAACCGATTTCAACCAAATTTGCAAACCGTGTGCAGTTTGATCCAACTTGAAAGATAGAATAGTTTACATCTCAATTTATGATCAAAAAAATTACCGTCCGAGCAAAGCCGGAACAGGCAGCTAGTTTAATATAATATATATAGGATTAAGAGATAACAATGCAATATATCATCATCTCTGGGTAATGGGTTTATAGGTCACGTGTACCTCTTTATCTCTAGACAAACCGTGTACTTTTCACTGTTTTCTCATAAACAAAATAAACTTTACTAAGACATATAATACATTTTATTTAGTTTAGAATTTTAAGTAGTGAGCCCGCTCTTTACCTGTTGAAGGTAAGACAGGACATAAATAGTAATCGAAAATTAAAATAACATTTAAGTGAATAAAGGCTGAAGTTTTAAAACCTGATGTTTTTTCATAATATTAAGAGGTCAACACAACTAATAGGAAGGCAGTTTCCCTGATTAAAAAAAGTAGATATTTTTTATTTTAGTAATGTGTAAGTAAAAGTAATGTGTAAGTCGCAGGTTGACCAAAATATAAAGCCTCCTGCTAAAGTTAGTCTGCTCTCTTTGATATTGTCGTGTTGCTTTTTTAAAAGTAAGATAAAAATCAAAGCATATTAAATTTTTTAAGGAAGCCTTTTAAAAGTTTGCACTGCTGATACAAAATAAGATATTTTTTAAATGTTTGGATTTTAAACTGTGGTGATACAAAATGAGGGTCAAAACAAAAAAGGTATCTTTCCGCTTGTATTCCCAAAGACATTAAGTCTCACAATGTGATGGGTGGCAACTGAAAAACCTGTCATTAATCCGGTATGTATCCAATCCCGGCTAGATTTTTATTAGAAAATTGATAAAACACATTTTCTTTTTGTTGCCCGACCCGGGCATTGAACCCGAGACCTCATAAAGTCAAGTCCAACCAGATGACCACTAGACCACTGATACGATAAAAAATAAGTGTAAAGATAATATGTTTATACCATCTTCGCGGCTCCTAAAGACATCTTCTACAAGTACAGCAAATCCAAATTGGTCCACTTTACTTGTTATTTCATATGAGTCTTCATTGGGATCAACTGCTTTATCATACCTGAAACAATATAATTTTTAAAAATCAGCAAATTTAAATGTAATGTAATCTGCGGTCTAGTGGTCCGGTGTTGGTCTTGACTACATGAGATCTGGAGTTTAATTCCCAGGACAGGGCACATTAATGTGTTATTTCGATTTTGGGAGAAAAACAATGTTGATTATGTACCCATAACTACCTAGTGGAATTATTATACCCATAAGTTTTTCACCTATAAAATTGTAGATTTAAGAAAAGAAAAAAAAGAAGACCTAGGGTATAATTACACTGTATCCTTGGTTAGTTGTGGGCAGCTAACTTTCAGGGATACGGGAGTGAAGACACTTAATTACGTTTTTATATGTAACTAGCTGTTACCCGCGGCTTCGCCCACGATAAATTGAGACGTAAGCTATCCTATCTCTCAAGTTGGATCGAACTGCACATGGTGTGCGAATTTTATTATAATCGGTTAAGTGGTTTAGGAGTCCATTGAGGACAAACATTGTGACACGAGATTTATATATATTAGATATATTTGATGCTGGAGTACAGATTACTACTATAACCACATAAAACAGTTGAAAGAAGTTCCATCAAGTTTACAACAGTATATACACACAAATAGGATATGATTGAGAAATTTATAAAGTTGATGCAATCTGTTAGATTTTTATATTAAAAACTTCTAACTCTATCAACAAATATAGTTTTTAGACAGAACAGGAGGTAAATCTGATGGTAAATTGCCCATTGATTGCAAAGATGCATTGGCAACAACTTAACACACTTGGAGTACAGATTACTACTATAACCACATAAAACAGTTGAAAGAAGTTCCATCAAGTTTACCATAACAAAATATTAGAAATCACAAACTCATAATTTACAAATTTTAAAATGTTTCACTCATTACAATATTTCCCCCTTACTAATAAAACTTAATATGGGTTCCATTGATCTGCTGTGTAACTTCATTTTTTATTAGCAAAGGGAAGTTACACACCAGATCAATGGGCGCTTAAGTTTTATTAGTAAGTGGGTTAATGTTCATGTCAAATGTATATTGTGTTTGGTTATAAGTATTTTTGTCCCTTACCTGACATTGGCTAAATAAGTCATGAAAAATGATTGAAACCCATATTTATAAAAGGAAACAAAGTATTTTTGTTGATATTTTATGAACTCCTTAGTTTTAAGAAAAACCTTTATTAATCTCACAAATTTGAACTTCATGCTTCTTTAAATTTTGATGAGCTTAATGGGTAATTTAAATTAAAGCGTAATTGTTTTTTATTAATAATAAAAATCATATCCTCTCTCTCTCACAGATTACTATTTGATGATCAATGTAATAATCTATTTTTCAATTAATATAATGCTTGGAATTTAGGTAAATGTTTTGTCCATAGTTTTAACAAAATTTAAAACTTAGGATCTTCATATATTATTATATTTGCATGCTATTAGTGTACCTATATACCTAGTTTGAGGACCATGTAAATCTACCCTAATTAAATACATGCTATGTTATACTCCCACACACATACACAAACATGCACACAATTTACTACTATTTAAGCAATGATGTCTGTTTTAACACACACATTAAAACATAATTTTACCTGTGAATTCTGGCATGTTTTAAATATGCAACATTTAATTCGCTAAAAGAACATAGGTACTGCAAGCCACTGAGTTTCCAATGGCCATCACCAGATACATATATGGATGATATACTGACATTATTATGAGATGTACCTCCCTGAAATCATTCATTTTTATATTAGGTAATTATGAACACGGATTTTGCTTTTTCATGAGTTTTATAATTTGTTTTGTGCACTATCTATGAAAATATATATTATGCATGATTAATGTGGAGTGTATCAGGTTGTCGCTTACAACCTACTTTATGTATTTTTTAGACAGCCTTGTTGGTCGAGTGGCTAACATACACTTCTAACTACATTGACCAAAAGCAAGGCTCGGGTTTGATTCCTGACGGGGGCAGCCATTTGTGTGATGAACATTTGATGTCTGCATTTCCGGATCTGGGTGTTTATTAAATTTATTCTGGTATCTTTTTTAAGTATTTCTATGTATTAGAATTGTATGTTGACTAACACCCATAACACAAGCATATAATTTGCTTACTTTGGGGTTAGATTCAATTCCTGTAACTTGTCCAGAGATATTTATTATATCATTATTTTTATATTTATTTTACACAGAATATTTGATTCTAATCACACAATGTCATTTTTTTTCTAAGCTGATTTATAATAAAACAATATACCTGTTCATGAAGAAACACTAAAGCCTGTAGAATGTTGTTCAGTCCAATACAAATCTGCAAGGGTGTTTGTGAAGCTAGCACTTGTGATAATGGCTGAACAAATTCTGTCACCAAATGAAAAACAGACTTCTGTTGCCATGATGATATATATCGAACAATGCATGGATGTCTATATTTAAGTAGATTCTAAAATAATATTACACTTATTAAAGACTAGACATAACACTACAATTATAAATTTTCAATAACCTTCTTCAAAACCTACATGTAACATGAAATAGAAATAATTAAATAAAAAACGACGGGTGGCACTCCGGGAGTGCCGGCAGAAGTGAAAACTTGAATATTAACATTGTGTATTTTTAATATTTTGGAATGGTTGAAAATAATTTTGCTTTTGCTTTTGCAAATTGCTTTAATTATCAGTATGAAAGTACTACCATTTATGTGGTAGAATACAATATTCATTTATAGCCCTATCATACACAAACATGACAACACAAACATTCGTGCAAACGCCCTGCGCCGTCTTACGAATCTTCGATCAGGTCACATGTCCTAACGCGAGTGTTCAAAGGTTTCACTTCAAAAATAGAAACTAAGAATCATCTCAATTTTGCACAAAAGGAGATTGCTATTTTAAGAAATTGAATAAATACTGTAGATATCTAAAAAGACAAGATTTCTTAAAACCAGTTTAGACGTTTTTGGTTAAATTATTCCCAAATTACAACAGTATATACACACAAATAGGATATGATTGAGAAATTTATAAAGTTGATGCAATATGTTAGATTTTTATGTTAAAAACTTCTAACTCTATCTACAAATATAGTTTTTAGACAGAACAGGAGGTAAATCTGATGGTAAATTGCCCATTGATTGCAGATGCATTGGCAACAAATTAAAAGAAATCTTAAACTATACACAAGTCATTTCTCTTGTGAAGCAGGCAGAGCTTATGCTTTGAAAGTTTTTAAGCTCGTATTTTTAAAAAGTTTACACCATATTACAGTGTCAGTCTCATGTTGTTAGTATTAACTTTAAGATTTAAGCCATTTTTAATATTAAAAACAATAATTCATATAAAATATTTTTTAATACATAGGAAAAATACAATATCAGCCACAAACATACATATACAAAAGTATTTGATGTTCATGAATTGTTTTGCATCAGCACTATCAAAACAAGTGAGCATACTGCCTTTAAAGTATTCAATAAAAGACACATGGTTCTCACATTTTAAAACAGCTCCTGCTGCAGCGAACCCATAGCTAGGAACTAACACAAACTTGATGTGTGAACTAGCTAATTTCGAAGTGATGACCTAAACAGTTTAATTGCAGTTGTGAACTATTACACCCAAGACTAAAATTTGTACTCATTAAAAGGAAACTTACATAAGTGAACTTTTCTAATGGGGTAGATACAGCCCAAAGAGGTCCCAACACTGGTTTACCTTTAAAAAGGGACACAGATCCATCACTTTTTAAACTAAAAAAATTACATCCATTACTAATTGTAGCTTGATAATGAGCCCAAAAGTCCGTAATTTCCACAGGCTTTTCCTGTATATTCAAACTATTTAAGTGTGACGCCTCGTTGCCCATTGCAAGTCTAATATTCACTTTGTAAATAAGTGCAAATATAATATCTGATGACAGCTAAGCTACATACTCGGTTATTACTACCAAGGTGATCTTTCACATCCGTATTGTTTGTTGTTAAATGGGTTCACTTAAACCAAAACTATGTAAGGATTAATATTCAGCACTACTTTATCCTAACTTTTAAAAACTCTTGAGCATTGAAGAGCAACCTTTCGTCTGAGCTGAGTATTAAAAAATATAACTTCAATGTTTTGTTTAAATAAACAACTAAAGTTAAAATAAATTATTTGACTTCACATTGCTACCAAAATAAAAAAATCTTTAATTCTGAATCTTGATTCTAAATTATTGTAATCATAATTGTAATTAAAAATCAATTCCATCAACAATTGCAAAGTACAAATTGACACCAAAGACATAGATAATACCAAAGAGTATATAAATACTACGTAATAAGAGGCGGGACTTCCATAGATACATAGCAAACCCGAATTTTGTATGAAGTTTACTTGAAAAGGTATAACCCGTATAATTTAAAAGTAAGTCTAAAGGCTGTTCAGATATAAAGCAACTAGTGTCATATGATTTGGGCGAATAAAAAACATAGCAAACTTATTTTTTTTTATATGGAAGTTGTTTGAAACTGATTGACACTGACTTGTGAGTGACAACTGTAAACTTGATTGTAGTCCATTTGTAGTCGTTTTTCAATGTGTCAGCTTGTCAGTAAATTCTTGTTATTAGTGTTAATACACCTTAAGGAGTGTATGTGCTGTGCTGCGTTATTACTGATCAGTCTTATTCGATCACTCGGCAAAATATACGAGCGTTTTATTCTCGCCCGCCTTAAGACGGTCGTAGCCAAGAAACGTTTGTTAATGGATGAGCAGTTTGGTTTCGGGGCAGCCCATACATGTACAAATCAAGCGCACCGCTTTACAGAGCATATATTCTTAGACGTGGCCAAGGCGTTCGATGAGATCTAGCACAACGGCCTAATCTATAAGCTCTGTCATATTATATCATTCTAACCGCACACATTACGTGTCACAAATAAAGCTAAGTTCGTACTTAGCCGTATTTAGTACTTAATAAATAGAAATAGTAAAATCTCACTTCGTTTACACACTTTACAAAACGTGTATTAGGACAATCGTAGCCTACGCAAGTGTACGCCTTCGCACACCTTAAAAAGCTACAATACAGAATAAGTTCACGCGTACGTTCAGCGTCCGTTCGTGTTACAACAAAATATGGCTGCCGTTCGGACATCAGTACGGCTGTTCCTAGTACAAAATATAGCAAAGACAATGTAATCACTACGTTTTTGGTATATACTTTAGGTTTTGGCATTCACATTAGTATTTTACAATTAGTCAAGTAGAAATTTCATCAAATTAACCAAAATCGGAATTCAATTATAATTAGTCATAAGTCACATTAACATTAACATTAGTTAACAAGTCACGTCAGGGACTTGGGTAAAGCGGTGGCCTCATTACTCAAGCACCTATAGTGAGATTTGGCGACAACGAGGAAATGCACGATACGCTGATTTCTTCATAATTATTTCATTTTTGCAATTTTACTCAACAAAATTGTACAAAATGCCACCAACTTTGACTAATTTCACTCAATATGAACACGAAATTCAATAATTATGAAACGATGTAGGTATTATGTATAACATTAAATATTATATAATATATATGTAATTGGCAAACATGAGAATTGCCATGACGTCACTTTAAATCGACGCCAAAATGAGCATAGACAAAAATTCCGTTATCTTTTCTGGCGTACATAATATCAACATTAATTGTTAAAAGAGACAAAGAGAGGTTGTTAAGTTATATGTCGATTCCAACGG
>NJDC01006929.1:13350-23685 GCA_002245475.1 Calephelis virginiensis | reverse complement strand
CGCCATCGAGAGAAAAGATGGTCGAAGTTTTTTCATAATTATTGAATTTCGTGTTAATATTGAGTGAAATTAGTCAATTTTGGTGGCATTTTGTACAGTTTTGTTTAGTGAAAGTGCACAAATGAAATAATCATGAAGAAATTAGCGTATCATATATTTCGTCGTCGCCGTCAAATCTCATTACATGAGCTTGTGTAAAAAGACACCGCTTTACCCAAGAGCCTGACATGACTTACTGACGACTTGTGATTGCCATTATAAATGTTAATTTCATCTGTAATGATGAACTCATTTAGTAGGTACACGGAACTGTGTATCTACAGGACATAACTACCCGCGTTAACGGGTAAGAAAGGAATTAAAAATTTCGCCGCAGGACTTGAATCCTCAGTAGCTCAATTGGTTAGAGCATTCTTCGGCTTGAGACGAAAGGTTACAGGTTCAAATCCTGTCTAGGGCGAATTTTTTTCTTTCTTTAAAATTTATAGAAATTGAACCCAAGCACAGGGCTAGTGCTAAACTAAAAATACGTTAAGACTAACGAGATTGCCAACACCTAAAGAAAGAAAGAAAAGAAAAAACATTGTTTCAGTTCTATATATATTCCTATTTCTTTGGGATTACTATAATATAATTTTTGGCCTATGACTAGGTACTTTGGATAACAAAAGTTATAATTGCCTACTTACTTGTATTCCAAGTACTTCCAAACGATAGCCAAAATTAAATAATTATTGTTGAATCTTAGATTAATTGTTTTTGGCATAGTTTTTGAAGCCATAAAAGAAGAAGAAGAATTGTTTTTGGCACTTGTCAGTTGTCAATTAGAGATTTTCAATATTTTTTTCCAATGGTGCAAAAGGGTTAAAATTGTTCTAAATTATGGCTTCTGCTCTTATTAAAAAGACTCTGACTACTAATCCGAGCTATGTTCGGAAAGCATTTGGATTATTATACAACGCTACTCGTAACCGTAAGTTAGTAAAAATATGAAAACATTTCGATTCGGACACAAGTTACGTCATTATCATAACTTTCAGACTGGAATTATCAATACAAACCGGGTCCATACCCTAAGACAGCAGAGGAGCGTGCAGCGGCTGCAAAAAAATATAACTTGACAGTTGAAGAGTACCAGCCATATCCTGAAGAAGATGGCTATGGAGATTATCCTAAAATGCCAGATATTGGAGCGGACTCCAAGGATCCTTACTACCCCTATGACTACCCAGAATTAAAACGTAACTTTAACGAACCTGTAAGTTCTAATTTTTAAGTTTTGTTAATTATGCTGTAACAATATAATTATATCCATATTTGATATGTGTTTTATAGATTCACGCTAGTGCAGAACTATATGGAGAAGACCGTTATGATATAAGCATGAAACCTAGATTCTCTGTAGCACATCAATTTAGATGGTTTCTAAGTGTAATGGGTGGCAGCTTTCTGCTGTACTTTTATCTGGAAGATTACAAGTTTGGTAGACCTGTTGTTGCAAAGCAGTATCCAAAAGATGGACCACATTACCTATTTGGAACTAATTAAATAAGTAATGAAATTTAAAAATTGTATCAAATGGAATATTGTTAGTTGTATTTAATAAACAATAAAGAGTTAACATGGTTTTATTTAGAAAAGAAACTTAAAGGATCACAATTGGACATACTCCTAACTTCCTTATTAGAATATTGAAAACAAACTATTTTCTATTTTTTTTGTTTCCCTGCCCGGTGGATCAAACCCAATACCTCAAGAAATTAAGTTTACTGCTGGATCGCTAGACCGTAGAGACAATGTGTTTTATATTATTTAGTGATATAGTAATCAGAATAATAAATCTTGTCTCATTACTGTTGTCTTAAAAACTTTTATCTGAAAACTTATATGATGTTGATTGGTTTTTATTTGTACCAGAAGGTTCAATTGATTTTATGGAAAAACATTTTATATTTCTAGTTAGACTGTTGGTTTTTTTATACGGCTAATATAGTTTACAGAATAATATTAGTATTATTCTTTGGCCATGGATGTGTCACAGTGGTACTAAAGTCGGTTTTGCTGAGATACTTTATATTGAAACTTCTGTTTGATAAAAAAAAATCGTTAGTGTATCTGTTTGTATTGTGCTGTACAGTTTGTGTTGATTCATATTTTGTTTTTGGCATGTGTCTAATAAGCCATATCAATATTTCTGGTATAATTTATTTATCAGTTTTAGGTTTTGTTTTATGTTTAGCAAATATGGTTGATGGTAAGAGGCGACCATTGCTTATTGACACCACATGTTACTGGTGCATTGCTAATTTATGACCAGGATCTAAGACCACTTTGGTAAATTTGGCTTCCCTTTCCTCAATTATAGGTAAATAAGTATTTTCACGCTCACATCCCTGAAGTAGTAGGCAGAGGCACCCACAACTAGCCGAAGACACTAATAAACATTTAATTATTAGAAAATTGGAAATACCACACTTCTTATTCTTGCCTGACCCGGGATTCGAACCTGGGACCTCATGAACTCAAGTCCAACACCTGGATCACAGTACCATACAGGTGATCCTCAATTATGGAAGATGTTAATAACAATAGCAGGAACGATGGCGCTAGTCCTGGAGAGCTGCTGCACAATTTTACCATTTATCACACAGTAAAAGTTGTTCTGTGTGTCTTATCTAAATAAATTATGCCTTTTATTAAGAGGCATAGGGGTACTGGTAATAATTACCACCTGAGAGTTACTAAATGCCTAGGGCATGTAATGCATCATCAAAATCTAAACTTAAAACGTTAATCTTTTTATAATACCTATTATTACAATAAATCAATGATTTGAATTATTCTATACAAAACTCAAAATTAAATCTTCATAAAAATTCAATGAAATGAACCATTGACTTTTCTAATTCAATTAACTTTTATGTAGTTCTGTGATTTTTTAGGTAAGTGATGAGGTATTAGATTTAACCCATTCAGTGCTTTAGACGCGAACTCGCGTCCTAGCAAACTTCTTACGGTGCCATGGACGCGCATTCGCGTCCTTATGTGACTTGTTTTTACTCTTGAAACGAGTACACAAGACAAGACAAATAAAGTTAACAGTCTCAAAGCGGCTCCTGGATATAACGTGAAATTTTAAAATTATTTAAATCATTGATTTCACGCACCATGTCGTGGACGCATAATCGCGTCCGGTACGATAAAATAAAAAGAGTGACAAATTGTTCAAGACGATTTATTTTGTCTAAAAATACTCAATATCAATCTGTTTGGCGATGGCACTGTAATTATAATAATAAAAAAGGTTCGTGCTTGTGAAAAGATATGTGCGACCAAACAGACACAAATCTTTTGTTCTCCAAACTAACCAACTACCTATTTTATATTGTCGGCTTATTGCAAGTCATTAAGTGACAAATTAATTATTCTTAAATAAACTGTATTTTCAACATTTCAACAGTAAATGACTGCCAAAGTTGCAGTTATGGATTTAGTAGCAAGCTGCGTAACGCCTGAAGCAAATTAGTTAGAAATTAGTGAGTTTTTGCATTGACGAACATGTGTGATTTTTTGCAGTTAATGAGTACTTGCAATAAGCCGACGATATTGTAACGCCGCGCGTCTCAACTCTCAAGTATTTCAAGGTTTCAGGGAATTAAGCGATAACGCGCTATCGCTGACAGGTTGACGTTACCTGCTTTACAAATGTTAATGAAGCAATTTTAAAAGAAAATAGCTATTTTCGATAGAATTTAAGTTCAATGTGCCGAAAACACGAATTCGCGTCCAAGTAACTTTATTGGAGGTGCCATGGACGCGATTTCGAGTCCAATTATCGTCACCGCGTTTAGTACAAGGCATTCGGTACAAGTTCATCGTATTGGCTAAGGCAATGAATGGGTTAATCTGTGCTAATGCTGGAATAGTCACCAACAAGTGATGTGTTGTCTGTTACCTTTTACAACCTAACATTAGGATAAATAAAATAGATTTTATCTTAATTTGAATCATTATAGACTTAAGGACAAAAAAACACTCATCAATAATTATTGATTACTGGGTAATTCCCAGTATCAGTATCAGTCATGGAATTTCAATAGAATTAAAAAATAAGTAATTTAGAGAATGTTTTTATTACTTAATAACTAAAGTTCACTTATAAATGCTAGTAAAATATTCGTCTTCTAAATCATACAGATCTGCTGCAATATCATCACGTAGAGACATTAATTTTTGGTCACACTCCTGTTGCTTAGTGCGGAATAGTTTAGAGTTTTGTGTTATTGCTTCATTAACTGATGGGAAATCATTTAAAATCAAATACTGTTTTATGTCTGATACAAGCTTCATCAATGATTCACCAGCTCTTACTGAAAGATAAACAGTAAGTATAAATTACATTACATTACAAGAAGTATATAACTAAAACACTGAATTTAACCTAAATATTCTATAAATTTTAAAGAAAGAAAAAATTTCGCCTCAGACAGGATTTGAACCTGTAACCTTTCGTCTCAATATAGTTTATAGAAAATTTATCCCAAGCACAGGGCAAGTGCTAAAATAAAAATACGTTAACCTAAATATAACTTATAGGGAGGTATTTTGCATAAAAATGGTTGATTAAAAGCTGAGCAAGTAACAATATAAATAACAACCAATATTAATAACATATTTAGAGATAGAGATAGGCCTCCTATAGTTTTGTTGTATAGAGATTTTTATAAATTATTGAAAACAACAGTAGTTGCCTGGTAACTGATTTAAAGTAGCCCTATCTCATATGGTATGGAGGTTATTAAACATAGTCAATAAATTATTACACCTAATTTTTAAAAGCAACTATAATTAAAAAAATCATATATTCACTCCCGCATCCCCGAAGAGTTCGGCAGAGAAACAACCAGGGCACCCACAACTAGCCAAAGACACTAAGCCCAACATTGTTTCAGATGGCAAGCCTAGCGCCAACCGAGCACCAAGTTTATAACAAAAAAATGTTGTCTAATCCCAGGCAACATTATTTTATTAGAAAATTGCACATTACACATAGCACATTTTTTGTTTGATACCCGACCAGGGATTCAAACCCGGGACCTTTAGCAGACAAGTCTGACACTGGACTGTAAGACCACAGAGGCGGTAATTTACTATTAAAATTTGTTTAAATTACATTTAAAAATTATTACTACTTTTAACATTATTACCTATATTGGCAGCCCTCACTTGCATTTCAAATGTATCTTGTTCAATTTGCGTCATTCTGTTTAATTGTGATTCATTTTCACCTTTAGCCAATTTAATGATTTCTGGAAAAAACACCATAAATGGTGTTACAATATATTTAAATCATTTATGATACTAAGTATGTATGGATATTGCACATGCCTAAGCCTACTTATCAAAATTATTCAGCTTTCCCAAGGCAATCTCATAATGCATGTCATTTGACAGCTTCCTTACTATTTTCACACACCAAAATTATACCATATTGTTGCATAAACAAACAGAACAAACAAAACAACAAATTTTCTATGAATAATTTGAAGGTATGAGAAACATATATTTCATACCAAGCATAAAAATGATTGCCGGGTCAGTAAATAACATAAAAAGACATAAGGAGCTTGATAACATAAGTTAAAACCTCAAAAGGAAAGTGAAATTTTAATGTCTTAAAATATAACTTGTTTTTAAACCTATCGATACCTCAAGTATCGAAATTATCTTAATAAAATATTCACTTAAAATATAAACATTAGCTTAATTCTGTTCTACGATCAATTTAATAAAATTGACTTACCTTCGAAATTTTCAAGCATACTTTTCACGTCTTCTTTTAACCGAGTAGTGTATGATTTTAATAGAGCCTCTTTATTTTGAGGTAAATTTCTATGCATTTTTTCGAATATTTTATACAAAGCGTGCCTACTGTTTTATCACTTTTTACCAATTTATGAAACAGTCTTCTTTAGTCATTTAATGTTGAAAAATTCTTTAGATTTTACACTACAGACTCTTACACTTTTAAAACTATTCAATTGCAGTATTAAAGAAGCTATTATATACTTTTGATTACATAATTATGTACTTGAATATTTTGTTTATCCTTCTCTTCGTTTGCTTTTTATTTTCATTTCATTCTGAATTTCCGAATTTGTTTCTGATTGTTTTTTATTATTTTTTTATTTTTGTTTTTTAATTTTATCCCAGTCGGGGAAAGGCAAAAGATCTGTGTCCATACAGCCACGTCTTCCGTACTTGTTATAAATTTTCAATTTATGTCTTCCGTATTAGTTCTTTATTTCAGTCATTATTCACTATCTACACAGTCTTGTCTGGGTCTTGAGTAAAGCGGTGGTTTCTTTACACAAGCTCGTTTACGAGATTTGGCGGCAGCGAGGAAATTGACGATACACTAATTTCTTCATGATTATTTCATTAGTGCACTTTCACTGAACAAAATCAAACTAATTCCCACCTAAATTAACCAATTTGACTCATATTTTACACTAAATTTAATAATTGTGAAAGAATTACAACCATCTTTATTCCCGATGGCGCCAAAACTCTTCTATTATTTTTTTATTTTTTTTAAGTTTATTTGCCCCTTTCTGGGGCCGGCTAAGACCTTTAGGCCATGCTGCCACGTCTTCCGTAATAATAAATTCTTTTTCATATTAAAACTTTAAATTCATTTCTTCAGTTTCTTAACATATTGTCTTCCCCTTTTTAAAAGTCATTTCCTTCACTAAGACAAAGCTTATTTGAGTCCTTCAGTACGACTTTAGTTTTAATTTCTTGAAGTTTACATATTATGTTTCTCCGTTAATTTGTTTTATACATAGATTTAGGATGTACTAGATAAACAAAGTCAGTTAAAAAGCGAAACCAAAAAAAAAATGCGTGAATGTGAGTAAATTGTTTATGTATAAGTTGAAAAGGTCACCTACGTTATCGGTATCGATAAATTAACAAACTATAAGTACGAGTAAATTAGCATATTTTCTTTACCCTCATCTACTGATATAAACATTATCAAATTTTATGTTGTATGACTATTAAGACATTATATTCGTGAAATATTGGCTTTATGTATCACTACCACAGTGAGTAATAGATGGTAGATTTGTACGCTAAGCCTGTCTTTTAGGGTCACCATCTTTGTCTTTGTCGGCCGAAACAGAAATGTTATTCATTATCATGTTCCGGTTAGAGCATAAGGTAGCTGTCAAAATGATATAAGTGTCATTATTATCCTGCCGAACAGATAGGAAAGTACAACTTTTTATATGACTTGAGACAGCAATCAAGCATACAACTCTCCTTGTGATTATGGACAACCGTAAATTATTGACATTATACATCCTATAGGTGCATTGCTGTCCTGTGACAATATTTAGCGTAATGTGCAAGTCTAGCTTCCCAAACTTTCCCACCGGAACGAATGTTTTCATAATCATATTTCAACTATTTTAGTTACTACGGGTAATCTTCTCGTCAACATTATGGTTTTCAAATAAAAATAAATTAATAGGATCACGCAGTAAAAAGTTACGAGGTAATACACAGAAATAAAAACCTTCGATTTGAAATCTTCTCTTTTAATTCGGTTAAAAATGACTAAATGTGAGTGATCCAGGGACTAATTTATTAGACATAAATAGAATATTTCAAAATTAATAGAACTCGTATGTAACGCACATAGGCGCTGGACACAGCTCGCTAAATAAATGAACTCACAGACGCGTCCAAAGCACTGGACGCAAGTAACGAAAACTCGTAAGTACGAGGGGCCTTCAATAATTACTTAGCCTCATCGCCCCATGGCGTTGTTGTTACAAAAGAGTTTTACTATCGTGCAGTAAATACTTTTTGAATTCTATCAAGTAGTTTTCAGTCTTTTCCCTTCATTTGTTTTGTTTTGACAGCCTTTGGAAGCGATCGTGTCGGTCGGTTTTGCAAAAATGGAAAAAGAACAATATTGTTCGGTGATTAGATTCTTGTTTTTGGAAGGGAAAACGAGCAGCGAAATCAAAGAGCGCTTGGATGCTGTGTACGGTGACTCTTCTCCTTCGATGGCGACCGTCAAAAATTGGTTCAACGAGTTTGCTCGTGGCCGCACGTCGGTTTTTGATGAACCACGCCCAGGTGCACCGAAAACGGCTACTACAAAAGAAAACGTAAAAAAATCCACGATCTCGTGTTGGCAGACCGGCGACTGAAGATTCACGAGATAGCTGAGACTGTAGGCATCGCAGATGGGACAGTGCATCATATTCTGCACGAAGAATTGGGTATGAAAAAGTTGTTGGCGCGACGGGTGCCGCGTTTGCTCACACCAGACAACAAGCGCAACCGTGAGACCACATCGGCGACATGTTTGGCGCTATTTCAACGCAACCCGGCGGGTTTTTGCGTCGTTTTGTGACCGTCGATGAAACATGGGTTCACTGGTACACACCAGAGACCAAGGAACAGTCAAAACAGTGGACTTTACCCGGCGAACGTGCTCCAAAAAAGGCGAAGACTGTTCAATCGGTAGGAAAGGTGATGGCCAGTGTTTTTTGGGACTCACAAGGTGTGATTTACATCGATTACCTCCAGAAGGGTAAAACAATCACATGGATCTACTATTCTGACTTATTGGGCAGATTCCACGCCGAATTGAAAAAAAAACGGCCCCATTTGGCAAAAAAAAGTGCTGTTCCACCACGACAACGCGCCGGCTCACACCTCCGCCGTTGTCATGGCCAAATTGATCGAATTGCGCTATGAATTGCTGCCCCATCCACCGTATTCTCCAGACTTGGCTCCATGCGACTTTTTCTTGTTCCCAAATCTGAAAAAGTCACTCGCCGGCAAAAGATTTTGGTCGAATGATGAGGTCATCGCTGCCACAGAGGCCTATTTTGAAGACCTCGGGAAATAATATTTTTGACGGGTTAAAAAAGTTGGAGCATCGCTGGTCCAAGTGTATTGAATTGAAAGGAGACTATGTTGAAAAATAAATCTTTACTTTCTCAAAATTTTCTTTATTTTTTCTTAGGCTAAAAATTTATTGAATGGCCCTAGTATATGCGTTGGTGGCAGTGAATGCGTTAATGATTAAACTTAATAATATCAAGTATTCATAAAAATATTACGTATAGGCGCATCTCAGTCTTAAGTAGAAATGTATTTTACGAAATGCAAGTTGGTTAAACAACCAATGTTGAAATCTCTCGCTAAAGAGTTGATACTCTTTGGTTATATTTTGATATTTAGGACGTCACCGCGTTGTCAAGCCCTAGCGTAAACAAACAATTTATTATTTTACATAATATCTTTGCTTATTCCGTTTAAGGATACAAAATACTCTTATATATAAAACAATGCAAATAAATATATTGTAAAAATCCTTTTCGGAGCAGGTTAATAGCCAAAAAACTAACAAAACACAGTTCTAAATATTCTTATGTCAAAGTTGTATTTACCTATGAAATGTGTATTTATTATGATTGTAACTTTTTGTAACATCACAAGCGCTTACTGAACACGACATCGTAATTGCCTTTATATTTTCTTCTATTTAAATAGTAAGATTATGAAATTAATTCACAAAATTCACAGCGACGCACTATGACAGGAATACTATGAACTCTTACTCGCGTAAATATTGGCACATAGGTACCTGACTCTCTCTCTCTGTTCCTCTAAGGCAATTTGTACCTGATAAGGACTTCTCTCTCCCACGCTTTGTTGATCTTGTACATACTAAATCTATGGTTTTATAGTACGTCACATCCTTGAATTACGATTATTTTCACACAAATTATAAAACTAAAATTCTGAACACCAAAATCATCTTCTTTCATGTTGGCACCAAAACTTCTACGACAGTGCAAAAAGTATTTTTAATATTCTTTTTTTTACCTCTATATTTTATACTAGTCTTATATTATGTAATAAACCCATATCTTAATATTTCATGTCTTTTTCTAGTTTTGTCTTCAAATTTCTTTCTTGTTCCGGCCTCTGCCTCTTCTGTCGTGATAAAACTCTACAATAGTCTTTCACTAGTATAGTTTATTTACTAAATCACATTTACACACAACTAAGTTATATTTACACTTCAGTTAATTTACAAATTATACATTTTTAAATTTTATTACAATTTTTAGCTTAAAGATTGGAGGGAACCTTCGAAAAGCGCGCCTTCCCCCTCCGACCGTTCCCGCCAACCCTTTTTTTTTAATTTTATCCCAGTCGGGGAAAGGCAAAGGATCTGTGTCCATACAGCCACGTCTTCCGTATTAATAAATCTTTTTCTTGTTATATATTTTTAATTTATGT
>NJDC01006924.1:37539-61597 GCA_002245475.1 Calephelis virginiensis | reverse complement strand
ATCGGTTCAAATTAGAATTAATAATAGTTAGCAGTGTTTATGTGTAAATATTTTTTTCTTATAATTCGAAAAACTAGAGCGTAAGTAACCAATAAAACTTTCAATTATCAATTGATTCAAATTACTGGCTGATACACTTTCGAAGACATAATGTGTTTTAGGTAGTCCAATAGGTAGGTAATCCAAGTAGGTAGTCGATGCTTTTCTCCGATAGCAAGTACATTCTAGTATCGATACTTTGAAGTTTGAAATGAAGTATCGAGTAGGTATCGGTTAAAAGTACTCATATCAGTAAATTTTATGGTTTACGGAAATTAAAATAATAGATATTAGTCTTTTGTAAATTGAAGTTTCTGAACACATCCTAGGCTTAGCTTTTTTTTTTTGAATGACTAATTTGTTGCTAATCTTACGATTTTTTACAACTTCACCGAACTTTGTGGGCCGAGCAGAGTGCTCAGCCCGAGACATCATTATTTAGATGGATTGGGCTGTTACCTACAACGCCAGCACCAAGGGCTGTCTCCCGGGAGACCGTACCTCGACTTGGTGCTGCGTTCTGGTTACTGGGTGGACTTGGTGGAAGGAGTATTTGTGGCTCGTCGCTCGGCGTTAGGCGCCGGGCGCAAGAGAGGTCTTCGTCGCCGAGACCGGCGGCGACGGTGTAGTGTTATGTTAAAGTGATGTGAGATTGTCGTGTTCCGGTTTGGAGTTGGGAGAATAGCGTTTGCCGCAGTTATTGGGTCCAGGGGATCCGATAACACGTGGCGAGGTCTTCTATGATCGGGGGGAGCGGGCTTAGCTTTGTGTGTTTAGCAGCCTTGGCAGTTGACAAGCTTGTTTTACTATGCCCGAAGATAGTTTAACCAGAAGACATTTACAAAAATTGATTTTCTTGAGCAGCACCACGAAAAAAAATCTTTTTATAAATGATTTTGAGGTTACTCACTTAATATCACCCTTTGTATTGTACTAGAACGCTTAGAGACACTCATGGTCGAGAGTAACTCAAAAATTATTATTTTATGTTAAAATATTATTAGTACTTTTCAATAAAGAATACCAATACTTGTTACGGTTTGCACTCGAAATTTTCCAAAAATGATACGATACTAATAAGTATCGATACTTTGTGATCGATACTGAGTCAGAATTTACCTGACATTGGTGAAAAACGATTGAAAGCCATATTTACAAAAAAAAAGGTAAGTAACGATATTTAACGACCGTTATCAGTATCCAGTATAAGTATCGTTACCCCAGTGGTATCGTTTCATCCCTAATTTTAAGGCCTTAACTCTGTTAACCCGAAGGTTGTTTTTTAGAGAATGCTGAATGCATATCGCTCGCCGTTTTCACTATATGAAAACATACTAAATATTTAAAAAGTATCTTCACGCCCATATCCCCGAAGATTTAGGCAGAGGTACCACCAAGGCACCCACGACTAGCCGAAGACACTAAGTCCCACAATGTGATAGGTGACAAGCCTATCGCCAACCGGGCACATTTCCAATCCCGACCAACATTTTTTTATTAGAAAATTGGAAAAATCCAATTTTCTTTTTGTTGGCCGACCCGGGATTCGAACCCGGGACCTCAAGCAGTCAAATCCAATACCCGGACCGCTAGACCACAGAGGCTATTTCTTATAAAAACTGAGCATTACGAAGCACCAAACAGGAAGAGGAAAAGAAGACATCGGAGATATATTTTTAACTAGAAAGTGATTTTTTTAGCTACATAGAATGTGAAGCTACAAAATACGGTTCCTTTCGCTTGGTTTGGTTCGCCAGCTCAGCTTCACATGTGAATCCGCGAATACATTTTCCCCTTGAATCCACCAAAAAGAGGGGATTCAAAAATAATTTTAATTTTTATATTCCACTTCGATCTACAATCTACAAATTTACAATTTTTTTCATAAGAATATTCTCCTGACAAAAATCAGCACTACAACAAAAATAATAAGAATTAGGTCTATCCTTTAGGGGCTTGCAATGAACACGTGGAAATAGATATTAATTTACGTATGTAAGTCTCTTAAATATAAGTTACGAGCCGATCCGGCAAACTTCACATATTACCAAATATATTCTATTGTTATTAGTGTTTTTTTTCATAAACACCGTCTCCTGCCAATAACTAGGTCAACGAAAAAGAGTTAGCAAAATTGGTCCATACATTCAGGCTTGATGCAATAACTGAACATAATGCAATAAATATATAAATAAATAAGATAAAGCAGATGCTAAGGGTTGTTCCATGGAGGAAAGAAATAAATAAATTACAAGGCGTGACTTTTATAAGACATAAGACAGTATACAAGCACGCGGCTGCCCTGATGGTAAGATATAACCATGACATAGAAACCATAGATGTTATAGGTGCATAGTTATCCTATGGCCAGAGTGCAAGACCAAGTTGCACAAGTCTAACGGCTACCATACCAGACTCGTTCAGGATCAGAACATGACAAAATCATTATGGTAGCAGGAGGAGTAAGGCGCTGGATTGAAAAGCACCAAAATACTATGGATCTACCTAGTGGACTTGAAAGGAAAAAGTGATATTATAAAAACACATGTTGAAACTATCAACTATAAGAAAGAACGGTTTTGTCAACATTATCATTTATAAAGAACTAGGTATATGTACCTATATAAACATCCCGCATTATTCGTTTGACGAAAAAATACCGTATCGATTGCATTATGGGACTCCCTTATGATATTTTTCTTTTTTTTTAATAATCAAAAACTGATTATAAAATACTTACCCAGTCTACACTGCATAGTCGTGTCCATAGTCGTCTCGGGAATAAGGTGGCTAACGGACATGTCCATAAGGGTTCCATTTGATTCCATTCAGCTAAAAGTGTAGTTTAGCTAAAACATCTATATCCTTAATCGACCTTAAAGTGTTAAATTATTTTAAACATCTGTGCCTGTACCAAGAGTTGTAACAATTTTTAATTTACGAAACTACAACTCCAGCGCTTTTGATCTCAAATTTAGTTCTCTTACGGCCAATATTAATAATCTATTTACTGATAGAAAAAGGTCTTCTAAAGTTTTGTTGCTAAGCTATTTATAATATAAATATAAATATCCCTTTTTATCTAGTTAGGTTATTAATTTTGGGTGTTAGTAAAAAAAAATACGGAGACGCTGAAGTGTGTAGCGCCTTGAACTCGTAGTAAGGGCTCAGGTTTAATAGACAGATAGGGCTGCCCGGCATCACAAGTCAGATATCGATAATAATATCGATTACACAAATGCCTATAAACGTTGTCGAGTGACTCTTGGTCCCCTAAAATTGGTATGAGAACCGCGCCGCACTCGACTCGGCTATTGTTTTTGCGTCTTTTGTTAACAATTTCTATTTACAAGCCGGGATCTGATAACATTTAGGGTAGTACTTATGTTCAATTCGGTCTACGGCTTGTTTTGTAAACTTTGTATTTAATTCCAGATCTCCGTTGTGATAAGGCGAGATTAGTTTGGTAAGTAGCTAGTGTTTGGAACCGGTTCCGTTGAAATTTTAATTCCGTTGGATACAGGATTTTACGCCAAGGGTGGAATGTTACCTTCCTTATAAGTATTATTGTTGTTAAATCAAACAATAATGATCAGAAGTGCAATACTAAAGACAAGTGTCTTTAAGCCCATATCTCCAAATAGTTTGGTAGAGACATAACCATGGCACCTACGACTAACACTAACACTTACAAAAAATATTCTCATATTCATATCCCCGAGGTGGTAGGCCAAGTTACAACCATGTGACAAGTGGCAAACCTATCTCCAATCAGGTATATATCCAATCCCGGGCAACATCATTTTTATTAAGAAATGAAAATCACTCATTTTCTTTTGCTCGATCAGCGGATCGAACCCGGGTTTTAAATGAGGTTAAAAAACGTGCAAGTATGATTCAGACCAGAGATGAGCTTTCACAACTCCAAAGATTTTGAAGCCTTAAAGAAATAAGCTGGTGTGTTAAGAAATTTTACAGCTATCATACATTCCAAGCATGGTAACAGTGATCACTGATGAAAGACAAGGTGGCAACAATTGGACAAATTGTAAAGCTCAACCAACAAAAAATCAAAATACTTACCAAAACGTACCTATTACTTAATAACATATATACCTACTTATCAAACTAAACTCTATTTACGTACTTAAATGTCCTATAAGAATTGATCTGTGGGAAAATTTTGCAAATGTTAACACGATATTAGTATTACAAAAAAAGCTAGAGGTATTTATAATTTTAATGTCATATTTGCGAGAATCTGATGGACGTTAAAAATAACATCATCTATCATGTTTTAAAAATGATTAAATACGAGAAACAAAAACAACTTGGATGTATACAAAATTCGTCTCCCTATAATAAGTAATTCTTTCATGGGTCTATATTCTCGATCTATTCTTTCATGTCTCTTTGTCTTTGGAGAGAAGTGTTAGGATTTCTGTGTGTTTTCTATTGTGTGTTGAATGGGGAATATTCCAACCATACTTATTTTAATATATGTAAATTACGTGTTACGTTGTTTATCCGCAGTGGACTCCTAAACTACTCGTACTTAACCGATTTCAATCAATTTCACACACTGTGTGCATTTTGACCTTACTTGAAAGGTGGGATAGATTACATCTCAATTATCTCGGACGAAGCAGCGGGTACAGCTAGTTACTTATATATCCATGGTTCCAACGAAATATTCTATGTGGTCCCACCAACATTCCGACTTCACACAACGCCGTTAGTTGAAGGTTTTGAAATGCTTGGACATCTGCAACGTATCGCTTCTCGCTCACCTTCTTTATACGAATAGTTTAACTCTGGAGTAGGTAGCTTCTAGCACGTATTTAATTCTTTAAAACTCTTATTGTCATAGATGTCTATGAGCAGTAGTGTCTACTTTGCATCAGTTAGCCCACTCGCTTATACATCTGTTTCTACTTTTAAAAAAAATTCTACAATAGGCTGCCGAAATAGCTACTGTAAAACACCGAAAACGAACATGTTTGGGAAAAGCCGTTTCAATCATAGTTGTAATTGCAATTTGTAATGTAATTAGCAATTACTTTTATGTAAGTTATATTTATTATAATAATACTTTTATGTTATACTGTTAGTCTAACATAAAAGTATTATGGTCTAACATAAAAGTATAAAAGTATTATAAGACTGGTGTCTGATAATATTTTGTAAGTTTTTTTTATCACTATTAATTTAAAAAAAGACAAGTCCACTGAGTTTCTTTCGCCGGATCTTCTCCCTGCGTGGCCGCGATTCCGATCCGGTGGTAGTTTTTAAATACTTACATCCAATAATACCACTTATATGGTCAATGCAAATAAAATCGTTTTTTATTCTGATTCTAAAGAACGAATTGACTCTCAAGTCTTACAAGCACCAATGCGGATACTTTTTTTAATAAATATTAAAAACCCGACTCAAAATTAAGTAATAGTATGACAACGGTATTACTGACACAGGGTTTTTTCAAGTTATGTATAATAAAAATAACATTCACAGATGTATGTTTGAAAATTGTATAATGTGTATTAATATAGAGTATTTTGTGCCAGAGGCTGTAAGTATGTAAACCGTATGAAGCATTTATTCAAATACATCCGATCCGGTTGTAGTTTACAAAAATGTCGACGCATACAAGTACCTAGGTAGTACTTGTAGACCATCCTTGTAAACAAAGATTTTTCCGATTCTAATTCTGGTTCCGAGCTACCGGACAAGATGGTAGATTGTTTTTACACAGAGGACCCGGGCCAATACCGGTTAATTAATTATTATATTTAAATACAAAAGCAATTATTAATATAAGCGTAATTTTATATTTATAATTACAAAGAAGTTTTACTAAGCGCCAAAGAATAAAAGTATACAACACATAAAAAAAATTATAAATATGAACTAATTAAATTGTCATTTTTCTAGACATGGCGGGCTACTTCTCCTCTCCGGTAGTGGTGTTACGGTAGACAGGGTTAAATTTAATTAAAGTTTTAAAATGTTTGGTAATAAATAATTAAACCAGTTATAAATATAAATAATTGGCTTAAAGTAATAGCATATGTAGTTCAATAATATTTTTTTATAAATATTAATATATGTATTTGCACACCAAAATATGGTTATATTATGTTGATATAGATTAAATATTTTTGTAACATGTCATTTACACACATATTCCGCAAACAAATATTTTCTTTCTTTTTCTTTCTTCTTCCCAAACTTTGCATAAGTGTTTCGTTTGCATTTATATCTAGCTTTTGCATATATTTGGTAATAGTTCCAATGTCCACATTATTTAGGAAATTGCGTCACATTTAACTATAACTTCGTCATACAATTCCTGGACAGAAATCCATCTTGTTACGTTAATTCTTTGTAGTATATTTGTTTGTGAACCGACTTGAAACAAAGGAGGAGGTTCTCAATTCGGCCGTTATTTTTTTTAAGTATGTACACCGATTTTGCCAAGGTTTCTGTACCGATTTACATAATTCTTTTCTTGTTTGATGCGGAATAGTTTCTTATTGGTCTCATAAAAATTGATTCAGGTAGTTCTTATTTTATGAGCATTTTTTATCTACTTTCACCTATCTGGATGTCTATTTTTATTAAATCTATATATTAATACGTGAAGGAAAAACTTTGAAACCCTTTTTACGAAAATTGAGCTGACGGAGGAGTATGAAATTTAGCACACTTATAGTTTATGTGTAGGATTAGTGCAGAACGCTAATATTTTTAATGCTAGTGTTTATAAAGTGCATTAATTCAAATAAAACATTACACGTACTACCATTCATTTGACATACACAAACAAATATATTAATGATAACGATAAAATATTACAAATGGCGCACAAAATATAATCATACAGTTTGGAAACAAAATAGTTAGTCTTGAGAAATGAAGATGGCGTTCTTAACAATAAGATATTAAAATTTATTATGTTCTAATTTCGAACAATGGGCGACCACTAGTTAAATCAAATCTCGCAAGTAAAGTTTATCCACTTAGGTGACTTAGTGACAAGATTACAGACACATTGCCGATGTGTCAGCAGCATACTTTAAAGATAGCAAGCAAGATGTAATTTAATCCTTTTTTATAATGTTAGTTTAAGGCTTGGCACCAACTTCAAACCTATTAGTAAATAGCACATATAAGTAATAGGTAGCATATAATTAATATTAAATCTTTATTATTTATTACTTTGTAGTTTTAAAGTCGCTTTTTTCAACATAGGTAGTTATTTTTATAGCAAATGTGTTTTAAGTTTTACACATATCGACACTCTGTTGCATCAACAAAAGTACCAAACTCTTTTTTGGGGGTTTTGCGCATCTTCCCCTACTTCTTTCTTAGATATTTTGACGTAGATTTATTAAGGTATCAAAACCAATCAGATACAACACATTTGTAAGAAGGTAACTGTATGAATAAATATCACATATTCAAAACTTCTAAAGTGTCTTGGCGCCGACATCCCCGAAAAGGTAGGCAGAGGCACCAGGTAACCAGGGCACCCACGTCTAGCTAGAAAATCGGAAAAACCACATTTTTTTTGTTGCCCGACCCGGGAATCGTACCCATCGCACCCATGAATTCAAGTACAACACCTAGATCGCTAGACCACAGAGGCGATAAACAAAACTTCTAGATACTGCATATAGGCGTTTAAATGAGTTACGAGAATAATCCTCAGATGATTAATGGGAAAATAAAATGACATTTCGGTTATATTTGTGTCAACATACAATGTATTCTATTAAAATCAAATTACCCTCATTAGTCAATAATCAAGTGGCTAGGAGGGCCAGGATAGGCAGAGAGGAAAGGCCCAGGGCTGACAATGACGAAGCCGGCCGCAGGCGTACAATAATTGTAAGTGCATAATGAACTTATAAACAACCCTGACTGCATTAAGCTTTGAAACAAAACACAGCGAAAAAACAACTTTAAATGTAATAAGTTAAAGTACAATTTCCATCAAATAAGTCTCACATAGATGTGGCTTATGATAAATAAATATAATTTTAATTAGAAAACTTTTAGAGTATACTTTCGCGTGGCAGAACACTAAAGGAAGTACTAGTAACACGTCTTGTCACCCTCTTCGTAAGCTCACACCCCAATTATGCTGTAGTTAATTAGAAAGTTGGTTAAAAACTGTGATGAAATAAGTTAATAAAGTTTTTGAAACAATACCTTTGAAAACGTATGGCAAAACCTTTGTTTGCATAGTTACTACATGTGACTTTTATGTCTTTTTAGATCATGGAAAGAAATTCAAGTAAATGAATTTCGTGGTAGTCCTTTGCAGAATAGGCCTACTGCCTTCCTGCCAGGCAGCTCGTAAAAGGCGGGCATAGACTTACCGTCACTAACACCGTGACATCTGACTAGGTGGTAGAGTTTTGCAGCGACTCGTATGGGTTGGTCCGCGTAAGGCGGTGGTCCACCTTATTCCTGCCGCCATAACTTCAGTGCTTGCCGTTCACGTGTTCCGGTTCGGAGGATAGCGTAGCCGATAAACTTACTTTTGCTCAAGGTCTAACATCCCGGCCTCAGGTTGGCAACGCATCATTACCACCTTTGTTGTCTCTAGGCGGCGTGAATTTCTTACCATCAGGAAATTCGTCTGCTTGTTTGACTTCCAGTACTATTAAAACCACCCTTTTTCTTCGTCTATGTATCTACAATAAAGATAATAGATAAGAGACACTCTTAAGCTTTTTGCATTAAGTATCAAGTATCATTTGGAATCAAGGTAATATTACAAAAATGTGTTATGTAGCGTATCTAAGTTTTTGTACATTTTTTTTTTATTTTGGAAGTCAGGGCACAAGCACGCAGCTTTCCTGATGATAAGAAAAAAAACTGTGGCTTATAGACGTACGTAGGATACAGGAACATCGCTGTCCAGTGACTGGGATGGAAGGCCTAGTGTGCAAGTCTACCGGCTACCCTACGCTCCAGACCGGAACGTAACAGAATCATTGTGGCAGCAGGAACAGGTAAGGCGGTGGATCCCAACCCGGACAACATGCTGGACAGCACTCTAGCACCAGTGGTCTTGGTAATGATCTATATATTTTAAAAAAATAAACTGTTCTTCCCTTTTACCAACTGTCTCAAAGAGGCAGATGGTCTATTCTACTGAGCGAACCCCGGACCAACGCAAGGAAACTACAGGAAATGTGTTCGTTTTTTACGTCAACACAGCTAAACAATTTTTAGTGTATTGAAATATTCAATTAGAATAAAAAGTATCTTCACGCCCATATCCCCGAAGAGGTAGGCAGAGGCACAACCAGAGCATCCACGACTAGTCGAAGACACTAAGTCCCACTATGTGATAGGTGGCAAGCCTATCGCCAACCGGGCCCAAATCCAATCCCAAACAACATTTTTTTATTAGAAAATTGGTATAACCATATTTTTTTTATTGTCCGACCCGGGATTCAAACCCGGGACCTCATGAAGTCAAGTCCAACACCTGGACCGCTAAACCACAGAGGCGTATTAAATTAATTAAATTAGAATATTTTTTTTGGAAATGGCCATAAGCCTCTTTATATCCAACGGGTCCATGGGTTTCACGAGAACGAGACACGAGAACTTAAGAAATTAAATACACAAGCGAAGCCGCGGTAAAAAACCGGTTAAGAATAAATATAACAATTTTGAAACTAGCAGCTGTAATTGAATCACAAGTCGACTTCGCCAGAGGTAATGTTTCACTGGTTTAGAAGTTCTATTTCTACTGGAAATGCACGGTCGCTGCTCATTCGTCTCCCCTATCTATCCGACCATAATCCGGATGCAAACCTGGATCCGGTCAAACCGACACACGCCGGCAAATATTGTTTACAGATCAGTCTTCCAAAAAGACATGTTGACGTCTAAAATGTGCAGAGATTTAAAGATAGCTGAAGTTTAATAAATGAAACTAGAAATACTATATTTTATAAGGTTGATAATTGCAAAATGAAAAAAAAAATACATGTTTGGCCGATGATCTGAATATATGAATTTAATATCGGAAATTCACTGGGTATTTAAATAAATTAGTGGTTGCCCATTGGTCGAAATTCGACCATAGTAAATTTTAATATCTTGTTGATAAGAACGCCATCTTCATTTCTTAAGACCAACTACTTTGTTTCCAAACTTTATAGTGCGCCATCTGTGATCTTTTATAGTTACCTTCAATTTATTTGTTTGTGTGTGTCAACTTCTTGGTATTGTGGGTAATGTTTTATTTGTTGATATAATGAACTTTATAAGCATTATTGTTAAAAAATATTAGCGTTCTGCACTTCTCCTATACATAAACTATAAGTGTGCCAAATTTTATGCTCCTGCCGCCGCGCAATTTTCGTAAAAAGGGGTCTAAAGTTTTGGCATCACGTATATAGATTTTAATGATTGAAAGTGTAATTACTATTAGTTATTCATAGTAACATTTACGAAATAGTAATACATATCTGGCTGTAGATCTACACGCTTGAATTTAATGGTATCTGTAATTTGCGAAGTATTTAAAGATATTTAAAGTTTGCCAAATGGAAATAAATTGTTGACATTTAATTAAGTTTATTTATGTACTGAAAATTCGGTGACTGGCTGTTAATGTATACCTACTTGAATGAAAATAACTTTCGAATAGACTTTAATTTCGAATAGACTTTTGGCCGCAGAGCGTCTCGAATTTGTCATTGATTGGGAAATTACCAATGAGCTAGATCATTTGATCGTTGCGTAGAGATGTTGAGTGTCTCGAAGTTTTTTATCGTAGGTATAATGGTTTGATTGCTGTCGCTGAGTTTCACCTTCAGACATCGCGTCAGAGTTTAAGGTATCATGTCAATAGCCTTGATGAGTGGAGGTCTGTAACTGTGAGGGTGCGAAGACATTCCTTAACCCGCATAAACCTTTGTGAAACCGCTTATCACGGGCGGTATTTCCTAGCGGATATTTATGAACCATCAAGAAAAGAGCGTACTCATTCCTTAAAGGTCGGAAGCGCATCGGTGATACTCCTGGTGCTGCGGATGTCCGTGGGTGGCGGTGATCACTTTCCATTAGGTGATTTACTTGCTCGTTTGCATCCTGAAATATTAAAAAAGATCATAATGAGTAAAACAATCCTTCATCATCAATTTGTATAAGATAAGTATATTCTAATAATGACTTAATGTGTGATTTTTTTTTCCAAAAAAAGAAGAAGGTTGTTCACTGAATTCGCTAAATCACTGCCCAACGAAGCAGATATGGGTCGGTAAGTATTAAAAACAATAATAAAAATAAACATATTACATAATTTTCTTTCATAAATACAAACATAATTATATAAAGATTTTCTAAAGAGTACTTACTATTGTTGCTAAAAAACTATAATTAATTATCTTACATTTATTAATTTACTTATTTTTTCCTTTTGGGGAAACGAAATGCAACGTACTTGACTAACCATTTTACTTTTATATACCTACATTATGCTTTTAATTTTATCAAACGTTATGCTTTTTTTTATTAAACGTATTTATCAAAATTCGTGAACACTCTGTGGACCTCTTTTTGTAAGATACTGTCGAAATGGAAAATTTCGACAGTAAGTTTATTCTGTGTCATAGATGTTTACGAGGTTATTATATTTCTTTTAGAAGCTAAGTGAAATACTGTTCCTTTCTTGTAACTTAAACAAAATTTTGAAATGGTTATTTTGAAATTGTAGCACAGAATTGAATTTTTAATGATTTGTAGATTTTGATATAGATTTTAATATTTATACATATTATATTGCAATGATTGCATGCCATGAAACTGGTGAAATAGTATTGAACTATCACTTGTGTTACATCTCAGTGTAATCACTGTGTATCCTGCAATGAATTATGATAATTTATGTAGTTAAGTAATATTAATCATGACTTGCTTTACAATATGTAAGCTGTCTTACCTACAAAATAAATTTATCTAACGAGTTTGGACTTCAAATTTTAAATTATGTTTACTTACGAAATTAAAATATTATGGAGTTCGTATCATTGTTGAAGCGCATGATATATTGTTTTAATAGATAAAAAGTATGGTAAAATAGCGTATAAGTATTTTACCTAATTTTTAAGACTAATTACTACTTTTTTTGTAAAATTTGTTTGTAAATTTTTGTAAACACTAGCAAAACTTTATTTTTTTAATGCGTGGTGTAGTCTCTCTCCGTTTGGTGTAGTCGACAACGTCCAAACAAATTCACTAGGAATTAAAATATATAACCGTTACTTACTTTACTTTTCGACACTTACCTACCGTTCTTTTCAGTTATACCTCTGAAGCTTTCATAAATTTCATCACAATCTGTTTCAAACTGTCAGAATGTAATAAATATATAAAATAAATAAATATCCCTGGACAAACCACACAAATTGAATCTAATCTCAACGTATGCAAATTGTAAGTATGTGTTATGCGTATTAGTCAATGACACTAATACATAGACATACTTAAATAGATATCAGAATAAATTTAATAAACACCCAGACCCGGAAATGCAGACATCTAAATGTTCATCACACAAATAACTGCCCCCGTCAGGAATCGAACTCGAGCCTCGTGGTTGCTCGATGTAAATACATACACGCCTAACTAGGCGTGTACGCTATCTACTAGATCAACGAGGCGGTCACACAATTTCCTTGCTTTTGCAGTCACTAATAGTAAGTATTTTGCCAAGTAATTTATCTAATTTTTCTTTCCATTCCTAAACTACCTTCATCAAACATCGCGCCCATCCACTAGAACAACTAGCCTAGATTACTATCCTTGTATAAGCTATGATCATTATTTCAGTTATTTCAGGCACTGGTATAAATCCCAGATAAACAGACAATAACATCTTTTACCTACTGTATTTGTTTCTTAAATTGTATTCAAACTATTGTGTAACATTTCCCATTTTTAAATACAAATAACACCAATGTTTGTAGTTAACAAAACCATAATAATAGTTGGAATTGGACACTCGATCTTCTGAATGGTTATGAGGTTTGCATCCCGCCCTGGGTACGCCCCCGACCTAATCACTGTGCTAATTTATGGCAACAAATAGAAACATTTGAAACACAAAAGGCCTGTTCGCGACAAAATTGGCCGTTTTCACACGAGTCGCGTTCTGGATTATGTAATACAAAATGCGGTATAGTGAGTGTTCACCTTGTTAGACGTCACGGTTTTATGACGAAACGCATATACATTCTACTATATGATACTACAGCCTAAACATTTCGATGGTTGTAAATAAAAGATAATGCATGGAAATACGTATAACGTCATCTTTGTGTCATTTTGATAATTACGTTACTTATATGCTTACTGTAGGCATATTGTGTCATTTAAGTAAAATAATATCAAGACAATAATATCATCATGAGGTCCCGGATTCAAATCCCGAGTCAGGCAGCAAAAAAGAAAATGTGGTATTTCCAATTTTCTATTTAAAAAAAAGTTGCCTGGGATTGAATATGCGTCCGGTTGGCAATAGGCTTGCCAACTATCACATTGTGAGACCTGGTGTCTTCAGCTAGTCGTGGGTGCCCTGGTTGTGCCTCTGCCTACGTCTTCAGGGATATAGGCGTGAAAATACTAAGATAATTAGAAGAGTTGCCTGCTCTTCTAAATGTAAAATTCCCTATTTGTCTTATATCACAAAAAACAAGATAAAAATATTTTGTTGAGACCTCAACACTACCACAGGTTTTCAGTAGGTAATCCCCTTCACTTGAGCAAACTTTAAACTATAAACTCATAGTAATTAAATATTGAAATAAAATTATTAATCGATAATGGAAACAAACATACTACGCAGGGATTAATAAGCTACACAAAATACTACTTTGGATGGATGTGTTTCCGTATATGGCGGATACAAATTAATCGACTTTACCATCAAAATTGAATAAACAAATTAGATTTTAAGTTGGAACCTCACTTTTCGAATGTTGAAATCCAAATGAAAATTAATATAGTTGTTTTGTAGTTTTAAACATAATAGAAGAATCAATTAAAAATGTTTAGTTACCCTTAAACATTGTTAAGATCAAACATCCGATTAATCTATGCCAGTATTTTTCTAGAATATCTTAGATTTACAACCTCAATTATTATTTTACGAATGGATAAAGGTTCTTGTGACTCGACTATATATATCTAAAAACTACCACTGGATCGGATATATAATGTTACTCATGTTACTTAAGCGTTGTTCAGCAGCTCGCCGAGTTTTGATATCAATTTTGATAAATATTTTTTTGAAAGGTTAATCATGATTCCGAGGTGGTCCCATATTCATTTTTTGAATAGGACTTTTGAGTTACACATAACATGGATTAATTATCTTCTTCGTTGACGATAACATTTTTTTTTCAAAACTACTAATGGGATGGTAATAAAATTTATATGGGATCATTTTGGAATAATTTGCTATCTTATAAAAAAAGAATGCTAACTTATAAAAAACGCGACTTAGTAATAAAATAGATAATTGGCATCGTATTGTTCAGTTTCTCTGCGCTTAAGTTATTAAAAGAAAATCACAAATTATCTATTTCAATTTGACAAAATTACACTAATAATTAGTTTTTTTAACATAATTGAAATTAGACTTTTTTTAACATGATTAAAAGTAGGTCTTTAATGTGATCTTGAAACAATAGCTGATTCTGTAAAAATTTAGTGTTTAAATTTAGTTGTCTAACAGTTAGTTAGTTACTGTACGCGAACACATAAATGGTGGACTGCTGATCGAAGCTGAGGTTATAAGTTTCTTATATTAGTAACGCACCTGTCTTGCGATCTAAGCCGAAACAAAGAAGGTAAGCATTGATAATGGGGGTAGTAAGTCCAAAGTCGGTGGTACCAATGACGGCAAGTCATTAAACTTCACCAAGTAGTCAACTACCTAGCAGTTCAATAAGTGTTTTTAATTTTTTTAAAGTAACCAAAAGTTTTTTCAGTAGGTATAGCTTCTCGCCAGTGGGGGTGGGTGTGCCCAGCAAGCACAGATTTGTATTAACAGACGAGAAGATAGATGTGCAAACAAAAGAAAACTAGGTGGTAGAGTTTTGCAGCGACTCACCCGGATTGGTACCACTGTCTCCTGCCGCCATAACGTCATGACGTGTTCCGGTTTGGAGGGTTAGGTAGCTGGTAAACTTACTTTTCCTAGAGGTCTTACATCCCGGCCTCAGGTTAGCAACGCACCATTACCACTTTTAGTGTTTTCAGGCAGCGTGAATTTCTTACCATCAGGAAGTCCGTCTCTTTGTTTGCCTTTCAATATAAAAAAAAAACCATATTTCCTGATGGGAAAATGTTCGTTACACCCAAGATGTTAATAGTAGGTACCTACGTTGCCTACCTGTAATTTGATGAGTAATTGTTTTGGCTAAGTCTGCTATCCTACAAACGAACACGACAATCGCGAGCACTTACGTTAATGTGGCAGGAAAGGTTAAGGCAACAATCCGGAGAGTCGATGCTGGACCTTGACACTTAGTCTTATGGCTATACTTGAACAATTCAAATGTTTCAATAATTAGACTATTTAATAAGCGTCGATATAGTCTTCACATCCCTACGTTAAAACTCGTCGTATCTATCTAGCAGGAAGTTTTTTTGAAATGTATCTAATTTGTCACATGTTATTTCTTTCGGTTCGATTACTGTTTGATCTTATAAGCTTTGTTTTAAGTATAAATAAGCTTATTTAAATCTTACACTAGCGGGTCTTTTGTAAAACAAATTCTATGAAAGTTAAGAAAAGAATTACTGACGATACTTTTGTTAACTTTCTTTCATTGTAGTTATTCAAATAAAAACCATTATAGTAACTTAGATAGAACTCTAAACTACTTCCTGGTAAAGTGAGAGTAAAGTTTAAATGACATCCCTTTAACTTCAATTGCAGGATGTTTTAACCGACTCCAAAAGGAGGAGGTTTTAATTCGTTTATATGTTGTTTTTGTATGTTTGTTATGTAACTACTCCGTCAATTAAAAATGGATTGAGATGCATGCACACATACACATACATCTTCATGCCAAATCCCTAATACTATAGACAAAAAGTATCGAGTGCTTTTGAGGTCAGGTTTCAGAGCTAGTCTCATTCAATTACATAAAGACCTGACAAGTGTTTTTTGAGTTATACCTATTTAATAAGGCTTGTTTTATTTACTTTGTACATAGGCCACGGTTATCTCCTACCACCACAAAACCCGTGTGCTTGTTCACTCTTTAATAAGAAAAAGAAAAGAGACACGTTAGTGTAAAAAATTTCAAACTAACTCACCGGGCGCCTCCTCTGTGAATTTCTCCCAACTTAAAGGAGCGTCTTAGATTCATAGTAGTAGTATCTTCACGTCCATATCCCCGAAGAAGTAGGCATAGGTACAACCAAGGCACCCACGACTAGCCGAAGACACTAAGTTCAACAATGTGATAGGTGGCAAGCCTATCGCCAACCGGGCACATTTCCAATCCCGACCAACATTTTTCTATTAGAAAATTGGAAAAATCGAATTTTCTTTTTGTTGGCCGACTCGGGATTCGAACCCGGGACCTCATGCAGTCAAGTCCAGCACCCGGACCGCTAGACCACAGAAGCGATACTATTCATTCTGAAAGAAATGGTACAAAATTAAAAATTAAATAAGTTTTTAAAGTGAAAACTTCTTTAACGGCGTTGCGCACTTTTAAACTAAAACTCGCGACAGATCGCCAGAACGTAAGACGGCGCACTGCGCATGCGCAAATATGCGCGAGATCTAAAATAAAACGTAGATTCATTGCTGTTTTAATATTGCTTAGATATTTTCGAAGAGTATAGGGTGCGCAATGGATAATACGTCGCTGTATACCTACTATTACATTCTCACATATAGTAGATACATATAATATCAACAGACATCTATTTGTTCCATCTTGAAAATAAGCTTTATGTGTAGACGAGCAATGCTCGTTGTACTGATAATATGACGATGCTCCTAGATGTCACGTGTTCTTAATTTACCGAGTTTTTGTCAAGCCAAACACAGGTTCTTGATATGTAAATAATATTTATGCATAAATGATAATACTTTCATACTGATAATTAAAGCAATTTGAGCAAAATGATTCCGTAACCATTCCAAAATATCAAAAATGCAGAATGTAAAACTCAAATTCAATTTTTCACTTCTGTCGGCACTCCCGGAGTGCAACCCGTCTCTTTTTAATTTATAGTACTTGTGGAATTAATTATACTTTTAAATACGAACACCGTTAATTAACCAAAGGCAACTGTTACTTGTTGCAGTGCGCTCGTTCCCGTTTAACTATTAGCATTTACATTTTTGGGTTAACTCAGTTCGTGGAAAAGCGGCTAGCACTAAACGAAAGGCTCAAAGAAACCCTATATTTATGCCTAGTTGAGTAACAATGGTTTTAGTTTCATAATATTCAAACAAAAATGAATTTTAAATGTAAGATTGTAAAGTATTAAATACTTTTACATTTTAAATGTAAGTAGGAGTATAATTTATCATAAAAACCGTTATTTTTAAATACGTTTATTGCGGCTATGAAATATTTTTGTTTGGTGCTGATTATACTGTTTGTTTCCGATACTGACTATTGTTCATTATGTTGAGATTTGGGACAGTTGTTTAAACAATATAACATTGTTTAGTGATAAATGAATTTGACGAGGGATGATGGTCATAACATGGTTGCTTGTGTTTTTTGATTATTTCATTGTAAGTTGATAATTTTTATGACGTTTTTGTTTTGTTTGATAAAAGTATCCAAAATATCAGATATTTTGAGGCAACATTTGAAATGGATAACTTGAATTTAGACCATCATCTTTCATATTCCATTTCTTATGTAGGTAAGCCACTGTCGTCTACGGTTTGGTGGGAAAGTAAAACCGGCTAATTTACTCGCTAAATAGGGATAATATTAGTATCAGATTAATATTTTATTAATAATTATAATGTCATATTAATGAATAATATAACTTGTGGCTCTAGGCGATTAGTATGACCTTCTAATATCATAGAAAAAAAAATGTTGTTATCATTATTAGTTTGTATGTTTCGTGATAAAAATATTACCCTCTTTCTGTGTCTTACCCAGTATCAGAGCAGGGTGAAGTAGTAGATGTAAGTAATGGGATTTACTTACACGCACTTAAATGGCGCGTATGTACGTGGCTATGAGCTGCTTGCAACAGTTGTTGGGTTTCCTGCAGGAGTTGGGTTTAGTAGGAGTACAGCCAACATGGACCTCGCGACGCAAATAAGTCGACAAATTTGTCAAGTTACAGAGACCCGTACGTCTGTAGGTGTATCTACAAAGAAAAGGTGACTGACTGGCCGTGCAGATTCTGCTGAAATTTGGCATATTAAAAATTGGAATGTCATAAGCTTTCGATAATAAAGGATTAGTGCAAAAATCCCTAAGATTTAAAATAATGTTTTACGAAAGAGAGAGTTGCGGATAAAAAGTAGCATAAAAAATATGTAAAGTTTACGAAAAGATATAAATAATACGCACAACACACATTACAATATCTACTCCCAATAACCCTTTCGTCACCCCGTCCCATAAGAACATTACCTTAATTGGATAATATTAAAAAAAAGGTTGAATTTTCAGTGAAACAAAGTGTACATTATTGAGATTGCCCTCCGCGAGACAGCCCATCACAATACGCATTATCATTGGAGACCATTAAGTCAGTGCATTCTTGCTGAAAAATAATAAATTCTCCACATAGGAGGCAGGAGGGCTCAGTTCCACCGTTCTCTAGTTAGCGTTAAACTCTAGTTTATATTTTATTTATTAGCAAATATAATACAATGAAACGTTTCTTCACGCCTGTATCTTCGAAGAGATGGGCGGTGGTTACTAAGTTTCGGTATGTGATTGACCAACCGGGCAAATATCTAACCAACCAACCAAGTGGATTGGATATTTGCCCGGTTTTTATTAGAACTTTGTTTTATGAGAAAAAACAATGATTAAAAATGAATTACGAATAAAAAATGAATTATGAAAAAATGAATTACGATGAATGAATGAATTATCATGTAGATTATAGAAATATTTTGTATTAATGAGAGTATTTCATATACTTATTTGTACCGGCAACTACGTATTGAAGCATTTTCATGTACATGAATAGTTAACTATTGTATACTTTAGATAAAATTCGTGTCAATTATCTGAATTTTTTTTTATAGAAGAGGAGGTAAACGAGCAAGTGGGTCACCTGATGGAAAGTGATCATCTCCGCCCACGGACATCCGCAACACCAGGAGTATCACAGATACGTTGCCGACCTTTACGGAATGAGTACGCTCTTTTCTTGAAGGTTCCTAAGTCATAATCGTTTGGGAATACTGCCCTCGGTAACTGATTCCATAAAGGTGTTATGCGGGGTAAAAAATGTCTTCGGAATCGCACAGTTGTAGACCGCCACGCATCGAGATGATGGGCATGATACCTTATGCTCTGACGCGATGTCCGAAGGTGGAAATCAGTGGAAATATTTTATATATTTATTTAAATTGCAAAAGTTTGTTTTTTATTTATTTTTTTATTTTATTTATTTATTATTTTTATTTATTTTTTTTATTTATTTTTTGTATATTTATTTTATTTTATTATTAAATGTATAACTAATGTTTGTATATTAGGACGTTAGTAGGCGTTTTTTAATTTACTTTTGAATCTTAGAACCAATCGTCATAAAATATTATAAGACACAGTTTATTAACTGACTCCGAATAAAGGAAGAGTCTATATGTTCGACACTTATTTTTATTATATTATTCCGTTATTCCGTTCAATTAACTGATTTTAAAAATTAACGTTTTTATTTGATACTTTCAAGGTGGTCCTATTACCACCAAGCCTAGATCTTTTTATGTAAATTAAGAGAAGTTTAGGAAAATACTTACTTTTCCAGTGCGTATGTGATTTACAAATTGAAATTAAAGTCGGCTTTTTGTAATATTACTGTGCTTAAATTGTTAGCCTAAACAAAGGACTTGTCTTCGAAATCTAAATAGGTTTCTCATATCTACAATACGCTTGTATTTGCAAAGTAATATGATGAAATGAGGTTAAATGTTTTTAGAAGAACCTAAAACTGAAAGCCGCAATCAAAATCACTTAAAATTTCTGGGTATGCCAACATTGTTACATACATACGTACATACTAGTACTATATATGCTGTAGTTAAATCTAATCTACATTGAATATTTTGCATTTGAAATTTGTTAAAATAAAAAGTGTTGAAACCGGGCATAAAAAAATCTCTTCTGTATACTGGGTGAGGTGTCAAGGGAAATTTGAGTAAATTAAAATAGGAAGATAGGGCGAATAAGGCGACCTGCCATTGTACTCAATGCGAACTGAGCAAAAACTAACTAGCTCCATATTTTCCCTCACTCTCTGCCCCATAGAGAGTGAGAGGGATGTTGGTTGCGAATCACATTGTGAAAACGAGAGGCTGGAGCTATTGTGTCGCCTGCTACGTAAGTAATTAGGTGCTAGGTTCATTTATTACCATTATCATGATATTATATTGGCATAGGTATAAATGTGACATTTTTTCTTAGTGTCGAGATATTTTTGTATGACAAACCGTATGAATAGACTCCCATTTGAATAGATGTCACATTTTGTGTTTGGATGAAAGACTAAATTTGAAATGGTAGAAAACTTCGTGGAAAATATTTTATAAATCTGGGTTTAGTTAGGATTGTTTATTTCTTAGAAAAATATTTATCCGATGCATATTGTAAATATCTGAGATAAGAATTTCCTTCATAGATTTTATCCTATGGAGAATAGCTTCAAACATACCTAAGCTCTCTTTGCAATATTAAAATAGAGACTGAATTTTAGCCTCACCTAAATTATTATAGTTTAATGTTAATGTTATTAAACACGCGGTTTTCCTAGTAGTAAGAGACGACCGGTGACGGACTTCATTTCGGCCACAGGTCCGAGAAAAAACACAAATATGTGTCAATCATCAACTTAAAGAATAACTTTTCCTGGGTGAAAATCAGCTAACCTTACTTTATCTTCTAAAACCGCATACCTACCTGATACCCAGACCTTCGAAACAAAAACGCGACAACGCAAAGCACTTTCTAAAACGGTATCTAAATATCTGAGTAAAATGTAATAATACGAGTATTAACCTGACTAAACCAATTTGACAGGCGCTAAAGCTTAAACTTATTAGCTTAAACTTATTTTTTTTTATGAAATTGGAAGGCAAACAAGCAGACGGATTTCCTGACGGGAAGAAATTCACGCCGCTTAGAGACACCAAAGGTGGTAATGGTGCGTTACAAACCTGAGACCGGGATCTTAGGCCTCGAGCAAAAGTAAGTTTACCGGCTACCTTACCCTCCAAACCAGAACGAAACTTGACCACCTAGTCAGATGTCACGGTGTTAGTGACGGTAAGCCTATGCTCGCCTTTTACGAGCTGCCTGGCAGGAAGGCAGATGGTCTATTCTGCAAAGGAGCTCAGATCAACACGGGGAAAACGACATGGGAGATGACGTTTTAACCATTTTACGATTAGATTAAATGTTGCTTTAATTATTTAGAGATTTTTTTGTTATGTGTGGTAAGTTAGTCTGTTTATAGATGTTTTATTGCTTTTTTTCTATCAATAGTTTATAACGTTGTTCTTCTGTGTTACTTTATCGTAAAAACATACTATGAGATATCATCTCTCTTGGTTGACGCCATATACAGATTGCCGGTTTTGATTCTAATCGACTCTATTCTCTTCATACGCGCAAAGAGATTTTCCAGTTCATTTATTGTTCATACCTACTGTGAACAATCCATTTTCTACTTTTTACATTATTGGGAAGCATTCAATGTAAGATTGAAAGAGCTTCTGGAAGCTCAGTACTACTCCAGTTTAACTCAATCAACTCAATGATACTTAGGGTTTCCATCACGTGGGTTCAGTGTCATGACTGAGCTAACCATCGTTAAAAATCATAACTTCATTTTAATAAAAAATATGTCAGCCACTATTTTTATTTTTTTCCTGATGGTAACAAATTTATGCCGCCTAGCGACACTAGCAAAAAAACATTAAACTTTTCAAGTCTTATCAAACTGCGGCGTTGCCCGCGTGTTCCTATAGGAACATTGTTTCGGGACAAAAACCATCCTATGTGTTAATCCAAGTTACCCTCTATGTGTGTACCAAATTTCATCAAAATTGGTTGCGCAGTTTTTGCGTGAAGGAGTAACAAACAAACAGTCAAACTATCAAATTTATAATATTAATAGGATTTTCAAGTGAATGTGAGTGCATTTCAGTACATTGAATATATTTATGAGAAAGTAGGCGTAAGTGACTAAAATTGAGCAGCAGAACACATTTATGACATTTTAGATTTTTTACTATTTGTCTTTATCCCAATTCTACAAAATCTTCAAATCCACAAGAAACACCAAATCTACGAAACTGATTGTACTCTTTTTACTGAGGAAGACTAAAGATGGTGTCGTGGAAGATGAGTAAAAGTCAAAATGTAAATTGGGTTATGATTAACAAATGCGGAAGTTCGATTTTATTTATTCTTTTTTTTTGTTGTATATGCTTTACAGATTTTTACTTATTTTTTTCAAGTCATTGCTCAGGCTTCGTAGTTTAGAAATTAAAAAAGTATCTTCACGCTCATATCCCCGAAGAGGTTGGCAGTGGCACCACCAGATTACCCACGACTATCTGAAGGAGCTAAGTCCGTCACAATGTGATAGGTGGCAAACCTGTCCCCAACTGGGCACACATCAGATTCCGAACAAATTTGTTATAGAAAAATGGAGAAACCGCATTTTCTTTTTGTTGAAAGATATTACAAAAACAATAACAACCAGCACAAAGTGACCAAATAACATAAGAAACGGAATGCAGGGCCCACTTAGAATGTACGCTTCATCTTGAGCTAGTGTTCGGAATTTGAAATTAATTCCAACTGTAATAATATCAACATTATGAATGCGCAAGTTTATTCGTCTATTATGATTTATGCCTATTCAATCATTTAAATCGGATAAACGTTTAAGCAGGTACTGCCGCCAGCCGCGAGTAAAGTCGCGGGCGCTGCTAGTATAACGTGTAATTGTAGAAACATCATGCAACATGTTAACTGAGCATGGAAACTTATCTGTGTTTTGAGATCGTACTTTAAATCTATAAATGTGTTAGTTTCCAAAAGAAAAAAAAACAGCTATTGTTACAAGATCTATTCATTCCAATACTAAATGATTATTATAAAAATAATCATATCAAGTTTCAAAACCATAAAATATGAACAAAACAAATCAATAAGATGAGAAAAAACTAAATGTTTGTCATAATCAAACTAAATGATCGACTGTAAAATTATTTTAAAAAGTCATAATGTGACAATAGTAATGTCCTCTTTGTTCAATAAATGGAAGTAAAAACGTCATAAAACGCCCTTTTAAAACTAAAGGTGATTACTTTTTTATCTTTGTTTTCTCAAGGCGAAGTAAAAGAAAGAGATGGCACATAGTTGACTCTGTCAAAAGCAATGGTCAAAATAGTTTGAATACAGTATTTCTACAGATGTTTGCAGGTTACTAAGGCTGATTTCAAAAACCTTTAGACCATAAGAGATATTATACTACCTTATTAATATGTACTGTATTTTGTTAGCCAGACAACCCTAGTATTATGACGTGATAATACATAACGTATAGGTTGAAAGTGGGTAGGTATTTTTCAATATTTACTAAAAACATATTAGTAGCTAAACTTCATCCCTATCTCTTCTCTCGTATACCGTAACTCGTATACCGTACTCGGTACTTATTTGTACTATCAACTAAATTTACCGCAAATAAAATTTATTTACGCATTTCTTTGATTAAAAGATGGAAATTCATC